>VONZ01002317.1:0-56581 GCA_012976165.1 Labeo catla
AAAAAAGAGGTGCATCTATCCAGGATTTTAGACATGAACACTTATCATATGATCCTCAACAGTGGTGACAATAATTATTCATACTGCAGTGCATGATGGGAGTTTTTACTGTGTTGTTACCCAGCATGCATTGCAGCATGAAGTATTTTGTTGATTGTCACCATTGTTGAGATTCATATGCTGGTACTTGATGTCTGTGTGTCTCTAAGTAATAGTGGTGTTTACTTATGCTTTACATGAACCTAAAATTATTCTTTATTATTACATCATAGTTTTTTTTCTTTTCACTGCTGAAGTTTCACAGGGTTGGTTATGGTTATCTAAACGTATAAATTGAGAAAAAGTTACCCTGGATGTAATCAAACCATCTCACAATAAACATCTCAACATAAAAAGTCAATTAAAATGTGCTTAACGTAAAGCATTGACCACTCTGTTTTACAACATCACATGTACAGTTAAACAGAGATCTAACCCAAAAACTGAAGGGTCAAGAGCTCAACTAAAGCAAATGCTGATCTCCATGATGGTAGCGTCATTTTAACCACTAAAACATCAACTTTTGATCCTCTGTAAATCTCAATAAGAGCTTCTGTAGACGTGTGACAGAAATAAAGTCAGTCTGGTTAATAATGAGTGAAGCTGTTTGTGGAGTTGTTTAATCATCATCTGCTGAGATCTTGAGGGATTTAATCACTTATTTTATTTCAGTTGATTTAATCTGTGGCTGAAATCAGTTGTAGTTCTTGTGTTCCTCTTTTCTTCAGTGATTCTGCTTGTTAAGAGCAGGTGTTCATCACTAATGCTCAATCACCTTTTAATTGATCACTTAATTATCTGATCAACTTTAACTCTGCTTCAGTGTTAATTTAACTCTATTCAGAGAGGGACCAAATGTTCTCTGAACAGAGTTAATTTTACTCTGTGGATTTTACTGTGCATATCGATACTTCGGGAAATTAGTATTGGTACCGTTCAAATATTTCAGTATCGATATTTATCGAAATATCGATATTTTTGACAACATTAGTTTGAACTCACCAGTGACCCACAGCAGCTGTGTGTTGCTGTTCTCTGTTTTATAGACTGGTTTCTCTCTCTCTGCTCTGCACGAATAAACTCCTGTGTGATTTAGAGCAGCAGAACTGACAGTGTAGTTTCCTCCTGCTCCTCTGCTGCTGTCTGAGAGCAGATTATAATGACGGCTGTTCTCTGTAAACCAGAATATGTATTCATTATTAAATGGTTTTTTGGATGTGCATAAAATCAGCTAATTTGGACGTTATGACACGAAGCACATTATACCTTACTTGGTGAGACAGTTAAAGTGAACCAGCTGAATGTCCAGCCTGTAGAGAAACTGTAAACCTCACAGATCAGAGTCACTGGATCTCCTTCAGTCAACCACTTCTGTGGAGAAACACTTAAAACTGCTCTGGGATCTGAAAAAGAGAAATTATTTATTAATAGAATGTTAAATGTGTTTGTGTGTGTATGAAGAGATGATCAAACTCACCTGATACTGTCAGTGTAACTGCATCACTCATTTGTGACCAGCGTGATCCTTCTGTCTCTGATCCTTTACAGGAGTATTTACCTGCGTCAGACTCAGTAACAGAACTGAATGTGAGTTCCTGTAGTTTACTGACAAACCTGGTTAAACCTTCTTTATACCAGCTGTAGCATATATGTCACATCTGAGAGTGACTGTGTCTCCTCTGAATACATGTTGAACAGGTTTAATGCTCACTTTGGATTTTGGTCTTTCTGTACAATGACAACAATTCACAATAAAAAATAATGTAATAAATAATGTAATAAAAATAAAAATAAAAATAAAATGTATGTAATAAAATGTAATTTATACTGAATGAACACTTAATTATAAAACACACACCAAATCAAGTTAGACTGATGTGTTGTTCGATTATAGTCACTTAATCAGTATTTTGCTAAATCATTTTTAGAGAAAAGGGAAATACTTGCCATATATTGTCACTATTACTGGTTTACTGTAATCTGTGTAATATCCTCTTTTTTGTGCTCTGCACCTGTACTCTCCTCCATCAGAGACTTTCACAGGATTGATTGTTTTAGTTGCAGCTTTAGTAGATTCAAGGTTTGAGTCTTTTCTCCAGAGAAACACCCATCCATTGTGTGAGTGAATCAGCTCACATCTCAGAGTAACTGAGTCTCCAGTGAACACTGAACTCTGTGGCTCAACAGACAGAGTTGGTGTGGGAAAACCTGTCAATATAAAGTTAGTGGGATTATGAGTTAGTGTTGGGTTCGAGTCCACCTAAGTCGAGTCCGAGTCTTTTACCAATCGAGTCCGAGATGAGTCCGAGTCCAAAATGGGCCGAGTCGGACTCAAGTCTGAGTCCCAAAGGGCCGAGTCCGAGTCGAGTCCGTCCGAGTCCAAGGAAACACTACTGTCAATATCTTAACATTGTTTTAATCCAGGGGTGCCCAAACTCGGTCCTGGAGGGCGGTGTCCTACAGATTTTAGCTCCAGCCCCAATTAAACACACCTGAACCAGCTAATCAAGCTTATACTAGGCATACTAGAAACCCCCTGGCAGGTGTTTTGAGGCAAGTTGGAGCTAAACCAAGGACCAGGACTGAGTTTGGGCACCCCTGTTTTTAACCTTTACAACTAGAAAAATGCAATGTCAGTTGAAATGTAAGAAAAGCAAACCTCTAGTGGATCTTGCCATTTTGATTTTTGATTTCACAACATCTCATAAGTGTCCATGTTCTGCTTAGCAAACTTAAAGTCATGCGACAGAAGTTATGGCTGATCTACGTAATGTGACATATTTTAGAGTGAAACAGGTTTTAGAATGTGAAAAATTATAGGGCAGGACTTGACTTTATTCATCAATGTAGTAAATGTATAAATTCAAGGGTGGGGGGTAAAGGAGTACACAGCAAAATCCCCAGTGTTAATTTAACACTCTGAGTGTGGACACATATAAACACTGAAGCAGTGTTAAAGTTAACACTGAAGCAGTGTTGAAGGTAATGATATAATTAGGTGATTAACAAAGTGATGATTGATCATTATTGAAGACACCTGATGTTAATAAGCAGAATCACCAAAGGAGAAAACCAAAATTTTTAAGCAACCATTATAGTGGTCAATGTTTGCATTAGTTGGGCTCTTGACCCTTAAATCGTTAATACTAGATTTTGTTTGGCTGCTGTATTTGAGTTGAAACAGCCAGACAAGCCAAAAGCTCAAGTCACCAGCTGATTATGTTTTAACATAATCATTGTTTGACATGAATCACCTAGAGTATAACCTCTAAGTTAGGTTTTTTTTTGCTCAATCCACAGAAGATGCAGCACTTCCTATACATTTTGGAAAGTATTTCACCTAGACACACATAGACATCAATAACCAGCCCATGAATCTCAACAATGGTGACAAATGGCATAAACAGATCAACTCTGAACTCTCATAATTTATTCATGCCACAATGCATGATGGGAGTCATGGATCAGTTCTGATTGGCTACAACACGCTTTTTGATGGTCACCGTTGTTGTGATTCTTCATGTCTGTGTGTCTAAATTAAAATAAACTTTTTTCATCGTCTGTCTGATTATGGCAAAACCGATTGATCTTTTGTTCACAGTTTTTTTTTTATAATCTATAAGGAAATTCTATGTCAAATACTGAAGTTATTATATGATAATTAATTCAGGCACAGTCAATGTTAACTTTAACACTGCTTCAGCGTTTATATGTGTCCACACTCAGTGTGTTAAATTAACACTGGGGATTTTGCTGTGTATTGTCCCAACAAATGCAGATCAAATTCTGCTGAACTAATACAGTTAAACTAAACTTTGGTCAGCAAAGCCCTGCTATTACTTAATTAATAACCCATACATCTTCCTCCTTTAATACATCCAAAAAATTGACTGAGCGCGGACGATTACCCGCTTCTGACCTTCAGGCCGAGTCATATATTCGTGAAAATAGCTTGTTATGCTAAAAGAAACACTGTCTTGGCATTGCCGTATTGCTGGTCAGCTGAGTTTTCTAAAGTTGCACCTGAACTTAAAACGATTTCAACAGCACCGTGAGCCATCCACCTTGAGATTTCTTTCAGGCAACTGTATGTCTTGGACCCTCACTTCCCTCTCATTGGGTCTGTTTTCCAGAAAATTCTTCAGTATGTCTCTGCTGCAGCAGTGACATTTCCCACCATTCTCAAATCAGCTCTATCTCTTAGTGACACTGCAGTCATTTACCCTAACAAAAAACTTATTACTTCACTGCCGTAGCAGTGAATTCCCCGCTACAAAATTTCCAATTTTACTCCCACATCAGTGATTTCTAACCAATCAACTATGAGAGCACTTGCTTTTACTGTCTACAGTAGAGCTGCTCATTAGTGATGGAAAGTTCGGATCATTTTACCGACTCGGTCCTTTGAGTCTCGTTCAGCAAAATGAACGAATCTTTTTTCGAGTCATTTCGTTCATTTTGTTCATTTTAGCAAAATATAATTAAAATGTTACGTTTTACTTCCCTAACACATCTGCTGCTTACACAAACGTTGATCACACTACAAACAAAACAAAACTATAATGCTATAATGCTATAAGAAACAGAAAATATTAATTCATTGTTTACCTGTGTCTTTAGTCTATGATTCGCTCACCTCGCCTCTTATCTGACAAGTTTTCGGGTTTGAGTCGTTCGTTCAAAACCTGACAGCCCAATTAGCTTAACCAACGCAGTCTGAGCCGGAAAGAGAATTGATTAGTTCATCTCTCGAGTCCTCGGGTTTGAATCGTTCGTTCATCACGTGACAGCCCCATAAGATGAACGAACGACTCTAAAACAGTTGAACTAATTCCAGTACAGGACCTAATAGGATGTTGCGCATGCGCGACTGAACGAATCACTCGCCGAGACGACTCGTTCATCCCGAGTCACATTAAAGATTCGTTCAAAATGAACGAATCGTTCAAGAACGACCCATCACTACTGCTCATAGCTAAACTGAACTTGATAAAACTCTGCACAGTCAGTACATGCAATTGAGTCATCACTGATCAGAATTGAAATGAATAGTCACTATTTTTTGTTTCAGTTGACTTACAGCAGAACTTGAATTCATCTCCTTGACAAATTGACATCATTAATTCTGTTACTTTACTATCAATCCCACAAGCCACTTCAGGTAATTTCTATCGTTTAAAGCTTTGTTAAAATGTAGGGGGGCGCTTGATTTGACCTGAAATCACTGCCACAGCAGTGATTTCTTTTTACCACTCTTGCAGCAGACAGACACCATACTAAGCTCTAATTCTCACTGCCGCAGCAGTGATTTCTTCCACCATTCTTAGAGAAGATACGATACCAAGCTCTATTACTCCCCTCCTCGGCAACGACGTCTCCTACCTTCTTGCAGCAGACGTCATACCAACTCCTGTTTCTCACTGCCGCAGCAGTGATTTCTCCCACTGGCCTCAGCAGACGTCACATCAAACTCTACCCAGTCAACACGTGAGATCATGCGATGTTCACAGTGACATCACATCATTCTCATTGTGTGATACTCAAGAGTGTGAGTAATATGTGAGCTCATTGTGAATTCAAAATGTTGTGCAGGTTGAGAGGAGGCACTGCAAATATCGGTCACCAGGGGACATTCTACTTCCTGTTTCTCAACACTATCAAAGTGGTGTCACATGATGAGCTCACAGTATGAGTGCACACCCAGATAACAAATTTATGTTATAAGAACCTTCTCCAAACATACACAGCAAAATCCCCAGTGTTAATTTAACACTCTGAGTGTGGACACATATAAACACTGAAGCAGTGTTAAAGTTAACACTGAAGCAGTGTTGAAGGTAATGAGATAATTAGGTGATTAACAAAGTGATGATTGATCATTATTGAAGACACCTGATGTTAACAAGCAGAATCACCAAAGGAGAAAACCAAAATTTTTAAGCAACCATTATAGTGGTCAGTGTTTGCATTAGTTGGGCTCTTGACCCTTAAATCTTTAATTCTAGATTTTGTTTGGCTGCTGTATTTGAGTTAAAACAGCCAAACAAGCCAAAAGCTCAAGTCACCAGCTGATTATGTTTTAACGTATTCATTGTTTGACGTAAATCACCTAGAGTATAACCTCTAAGTTAGGTTTTTTTTTGCTTATTGTAGTTGTCTTGACAATCCACAGAAGATCCAGCACTTCCTATACATCTTGGAAAGCTTTTTTTTTATAACCTGTTCGAAAAGAAAGTATTTCACCTCGGCATACATAGACATCAAGAACCAGCCCATGAATCTCAACAATGGTGACAAACGGCATAAACAGATCAACTCTGAACTCTCATAATTTATTCATGCCGCAATGCATGATGGGAGTCATGGATGAGTTCTGATTGGCTACAACACGCTTTTTGATGGTCACCGTTGTTGTGATTCTCACACTGATTCTTCATGTCTGTGTGTCTAAATTAAGGTGAACTATTTTTCATCATCTGTCTGATTATGGCAAAACTGATTGATCTTTTGTTCAGTTTTTTTTTTTGTAATCTGTAAGGAAATTGTATGTCAAATACTCAAGTCATTATATGATGATTAAATCAAGCACAGTCAATGCCATCTTACTGACTTTTGCTCTTTGCTTGTCTGACTGTTATAACTCAGTAATTGCAGCCAAACAGGACCTAATATTGATGGTTTAAGGGTCAAGAGCCCAACTAATGCAAACACTGACCACTATAATGGTTGCTTAAAAATTTTGGTTTTCTCTAGGGCTGGGCGATACTGCAAAATTTGGTATCGATCCGATACCAAGTAAATACAGGGCCAGTATCGCCGATATTGATACCGATACTGATACTTTTACTTTAAAAAGCATGCACTTGAACCTAAATGTACTTTTCTGTAGGGGAGCACAGTGTGTCATGATTTATGAGTTGAATGCTCTCAAAGCAGCTATAATTAAATGTATATGTTAAAACCCAGGACAAATTTTAAACACTTTTAAGCCAAATAAAAACATTTTTATTATTGTAATGATCTGGAGTTGCAAACACAAACTTATCACTAGAGAACAATGAATTTTTTTAACTTTCCTTCAGTCTGGGGTTTTTGTTCAGAAACAATAATATAATAACAAAACCATTTCTCTTTTAGTTCTTCTTCAATGTCTTTAAACAAATAAATGTAAATGCAAATACATTTTAAATAAATAAAGAACACAACAGAAAAGCCGGAAGTGCTTGCGCTTTGTCGCTGCTGAGTCACGTGATGAAAGGACAACTAATAACAGCAGAGCAGAGAGGAGCAACGGTGCATACGAGATATAAAAGGAGCGGGGTATTTAGAGACATGTCCGCTCTTTTATGAAACAGGAGCAATGTACTTTAGAGTAAATTAGATGAAATTTAAATGAAAGTATCGATCTCGGAAGGCTACTATCGATCCGATATCAATACCAACGGTGGTATCGATACTATCGATATTAGGATCGATCCGCCCACCCCTAGTTTTCTCCTTTGGTGATTCTGCTTATTAACATCAGGTGTCTTCAATAATGATCAATCATCACTTTGTTAATCACCTAATTATCTCATTAACTTCAACACTGCTTCGGTGTTTATATGTGTCCACACTCAGAGTGTTAAATTAACACGGGATTGTGCTGTGTACAACTGATGTGTAACTGTGTTTGTAAACCACATCTGTTATGGCAAGGAATACCAAGAAGGGATTATTAATGATAACAACACAATCATCACCTAAATTCAGTATGCAGTCAATTATAACAGCTCTTTGTTTATACAGTACAGTAATTTATGAAGAAATTTGAAAGCATAAGTCAAACATTTTAAACTGCCATGTCATGTAAAAACAGAGAAACATCAAGAATCAGTGTATGAATCTCAACAATGGTGACAATCAAAAGCTTCCTGCAGCAATGCATGCTGGGTACCTAGTCTCCATGCAGTGAGTGCACTTTGACTTCACATTGTGATCATAGTGTGAGCACACATTGAGGACGCTGTGAGGTTACACTTTTAGCTCACTGTTACGTCACATTGTGACCACATGGTGAGATCAGTGTGAGATCAAATTGTTGACTGGGTATTGCTCACTGCCACAGCAGTGAATTCTTCCTCCGGTCTTAGCGGATGTGTAGAGGTCAGTATTTCTTCCACTGGTCTTGGAGGAGTTTCCATTCTAAACACTATTTCTCACCTCCGCAGCAATGACATCCCCACCTCTCTTGCAGTAGATGTCATACTAACCTCCTTTTCTCACTGCCACAGCAGTGATTTCCTCCACCCCCAGATAGCAACATATTGTCAGCCCAGATCCGGCCCACAACTGGCACATGTGGCATGATGATCTGGCCCACATGCAGCGTGGAATGATGGCACTTGGGCGGACCGCTCCTGTTTGTCAGATCTGGGCTAAAAGCAGGCCATAGCAATGCCACATGTCAGCCAAGAGCAGAGAAATAAACCACACTGGACCTTATCTGAGCCACGAAATCTGTGTATATTTAATATGGAGTCATCTCAGCGTTAATAAGCACATTAACAAGCAGAATCACTGAAGGAAAAAAGAGAACTGAAAAAAGACAGAAACACAACAACTGACTGCAACCACACCCTTGAAGTTGAAGATAAACGACATTAAATCTTTGAAGATCTCAGAGGAGGGGGTTTAAACAACTCCACAAACAGCATTACCAGCTGATAAGATCTGCTTTATTTCTGTTAGAGGCCTACAGAAGTTCTTTATTGAAAAACAACAGGTTTAAATTAATTTTTTTTTTGAAGTCACCATAATAGTGATTAGTGTTTCCAATAATTGGACTCGTAACACTTTTTAATAAAACCTTGTTTCTGTGAATTGTTGTGATGGTGTGTTTGTGAAAACTCTAAGCAATAACAAATAAAGACAAAATGAAATCAATGAAAAGCTATTGATGGCTGTAATATTGAACAAATGAGCTTAATTCAATGTCATACAGCTTTTACAATTATGTTTTACAGATACAATTAGCTTTTACAGATTTTGTTAATGTTTTGAATCAGTTTTAATTTTCAGATTTTCAGTATTAAATTCAAAGCCTTAGTTTCTTGTCATTTTTAGTTTGTTTAGGTTTTGTTTTGTTTTAATGACAGTTTTGTTAATTTTAGAACATTAAATTAAACTTAATTAAAATGAGTAATGTTGCCTTGACAAATGGCTGAAAAAATGTTGAATAACGTTTATTTTCTTTCAAGAAATTATCATATTTTTGTATGGTTTTAATTTTAGTTTCAGTTTTATTTTTAACTCTGTACCCCATGCTCCTAAATGTTGCGGAAACATTTTATTTTTGATATTTCTGCTATAGAAAAAAGATTGTTTCACATTTCCTCATAGCTATCAACCAGCACACACCCAAACAAAAATAACATTGTGCAGAAGAAAGCATTTATACTGATATATTTTGTACCCAAATATTGTACAATATATGTTAAAGTAGATTTTAAAAATATTACAATGTTTTAAACTATTCATATGATATTCAAGTTATAATCAATCAGCAGCTGAGGATGCAGCAGCAGACAGAACCAGACGCCCTGGAGAGACTGACTCAAACACAGCAAATAAACCACATACAGGAACAGATCAGACACTCATGGATTGTGATGCCCTCGTCTATGCAAAAGACACTGAAAAATCTTGGAAAAAATACCTGCTTTTATCAAGAACAACATGTAGATGCACCTCACAAAACATGTTCAGAACACATTTCTCCCTAAATTCAAGAAAAAAAAAATGACGAAATACTATTTTGTATAAAGATAATTTATACATTCTAAACATTTTAGAACTTTTCATTTCTTAAATACATTTTGTATTTAGCAACTTTTTTGTGACAACTGAGTACATTTTTGCATCCTTATTTCCAATTAATAATGATGATATATTTTGTGTTAATGAAATGTGCATGTTATTATTGTTCCTTTTCCTAATGCTTTGTATTGTTTTTGGCGTGAAATATGTTCTGAAAAGTGTTTTTTTTTTTTTTTTGAGATTCAATTGTATATTATGACTATTTATAATTAATGTAATTCATGAAAAAATGAATAGTGTGTGGGATTACAAATTTAAGAATCTGTTTAAAATATGCTGATCCTATGTTCTGACATAGCATCACATGAAAAACTAAGGTGAAGTACATTGTATTCAGCATTTAAGGTAAATATGATGACATCAGACAAATGATTCTCTCAAACACAGTTTGTAGCAAGAGGTTTCTGCCAGTTCCTGTTCTCTTATTGTAAATCAAATGAGCCAGATTACTGAGACTCCCACCTTTTGTTTGTAATGACTTTTGGTGCCTTTGCCCCAGTCTTGAGTAGTTGTGATGATTGGATTAGGACTGGTGTAAATGGGGTACTTTGCTATACCTGAATACTTCATTTGCATGCTTTGTATGGAGTTGTCACCCAGGTGCTTTGTCTCCATTTCTAAGCACTGCCCCCTATAAACTACAATGTATCACTGCCTTAGTTTGACTTTTGATGACTGCAGCGCCACTCAGTGCGTTCTCAATAAAGAACTCTGCTGAAGATAACCAAGAGTCTCCTGGTCTTCACTTTATGGGTTTCCAACAAGTGACGTCATACTGGTCATGATACTGTTGATTTTACATAGAACAAAACATTAACCTGAACTGCACATGGAAAGTATGTGCACATGAAGAAATGTCTCAGAGTGAAATACTCCAGATGATGCTTTAAAGTTCAAAAATACTGACATTGTTCAGTTCACTTATGCTCTGTATTATATGAAGGAAGTGTAGCACTCAGATCTGAATGTATAACACTGTCTTTGTGCTCTTTTGTACATTATAACACTAGTAGACTTTAAATTTATCGTAAAATAGAAATTCCCACGCACTTTGATATTGTGCTTTATTTCTAACCTTTTTCATCTGATCTTTCCCATGAATAAATTATTCTGCCATTTTGAGCTTTTTGATTAACTTACCATTTTTAAACCCCTCATAGAGCATTTGTCCAATAAGCCCCAAATTTTGTAATCATCATCTAGACAGTCTGGAGACCAAAATGTATCAAAATAACTTGGTTTCATCCAATAGTGTAGAAGACATAGTTTGACAAGTGTATTGAGCCATTATTACACAATCAGTTGGCTAAATAATGTTTCAGTCATTAGCGTCTATAGACTACACAAAATACCATGTGAATCAGTCCAGTGGTTTAGGAGAAGATAAGACTCCTAAGAAATAATTTTTTTGGCAACTCAAAATGGCCAACAGACTTCAACACTACACTCTAAAAACAAATGGTGCTATATAGCACTAAAAGCGGTTCTTTGGCTCGTAAACATAGGGAAACCACTTTTGTCAAATGGCTCTATGTTGGACCATCAGATATACCATACACAGTTAATGAAATAATTAGGTGATTAACAAAGTGATGATTGATCACATAGACATCAAGAACCAGCCCATGAATCTCAACAATGGTGACAAACGGCATATTCAGATAAACAGATCAACTCTTAACTCTCATAATTTATTCATGCCGCAATGCATGATGGGAGTCATGGATGAGTTCTGATTGGCTACAACACGCTTTTTGATGGTCATCGTTGTTGTGATTCTCACACTGATTCTTCACGTCTGTGTGTCTAAATTAAGATAAACTTTTTTTCATCATCTGTCTGATTATGTCAAAACTGATTGATCTTTTGTTCACAGTTTTTTTTTGTAATCTGTAAGGAAATTCTATGTCAAATACTCAAGTCACTATATGATGATTAAGTCAAGCACAGTCAATGCCATCTTATTGACTTTTGCTCTTTGCTTGTCTGGCTGTTATAACTCAGTAATTGCAGCCAAACAAGATCTAATATTGATGATTTAAGGGTCAAGAGCCCAACTAATGCAAACACTGACCACTATAATGGTTGCTTAAAAAATTTGGTTTTCTCCTTTGGTGATTCTGCTTATTAACATCAGGTGTCTTCAATAATGATCAATCATCACTTCGTTAATCACCTAATTATCTCGTTAACGTCAACACTGCTTCAGTGTTAACTTCAACACTGCTTCAGTGTTTATATGTGTCCACACTCAGAGTGTTAAATTAACACTGGGGATTTTGCTGTGTATAGCATTTTATTACTTCAACAAAAATGGTGCTCAATAGAAACAATCATTGGGGCTTGTATTACTACAATAGTAGTAAATATATTTACTACAATGGCAAAATGTCTTGAATCACTTTTATGCTTTTCTAAGGTCAAAAGGTCTTATGTGGGAAATATTTCCTTATGGGGGCCTTAGGGGCAAAAAGATCTTCAGGAAATGCACTGTATGTTAATGTTGTTTTTAATTCTTTCCCCAACTGAAGAGTTTAAGAGAGAGTTAGAGATCCTTATTCAGAGGCTTAACAGGTTCTTTGTATGGCAGTGGTGCTATATAGCACCTTAACGACCCCAAAGAACCACTGAAGAACCGCTGAAGAACCAGACAGGGGCTTGACCGGTTCTTTATACACTAACGGTGCTACATAGCACCACAATCACACCAAAGAACCGCTGAAGAACCGCTGAAGCACCATTTTTTTTCTGTGTGTAATGCTGCCCACTACAGGGAACCACAGGATAAGAAATCATGAACTTGATGCTCAGGACACTAACAGCATTTTTGAATATATCAATTTATATCAGTGGGAATGAGATGATGACCTTAACACTAATATTATCCAAAAGAGGGAGCCACAGGATAACAAATCCTTTTACTTCTCAAAGTTGTAAAATCTGCAGACTGTAATCACAGACATCCTTCATGATAACATGACAATAACCAGGTTTAAATAAATGAGACAATAACTGAGTAGACCATTATTGTTTCTTTCTGTATTTGAGTTTTCAAAGCAAAACATTGCACAAATATTTTGGTACATTAATTTTCTCAATATAATAAACAATAAAGAATTTTATTTTATTTATTGATTCATTTTATTTATTTTTTATTGTTTTTTTTTTTTTTTAAACATTTGTTAGTTTAAATTTCTTTAAATTCCACAGTCAGTTGTTTTTTGAACAGTGAACACAAACATCGCCAGCGCTGTTTCTATGACAACCAGTTCTTCAAATTCATACTGCACCCTAGTAACAGAACAGTTACATCTGTCTGCAATGAAAAGATACATTTAAAATGATAATAAAACATAACTGAGAATGCTGATATTGTTTATTTTAAGAAAGAATATTCCCGTAAAGTTTTTTATCTTAAAGGCTGCATATTCAAAGAGGTAAGGCTTTCTATCCAGTAACATATTTCACAGTTAGACATAAATTAGAGTTAGACAAGTTAGACAACATTTCCAGACCTGGTAACCACAATTTTAAAATTACTTAATATTTCTTTTTCAGGGAAAAGGAAAATTGTTCACTTACTCAAAAAAATCAGAACAGAAATAGCCTTACATTTCATATTATTTTCTCTTACGTTTCAAATAATAATCTACTGCCTTTGCTAATATCAACTACTAAATCAATTCATACTGTGACACTAAAAAATAATAATTCTTTTTTTTTTTCTCCAATGCATAATCAAATATTAGCATGCATAACTTTCTGAATCACATGATGGTTTGAATCACTAATGTCAAGTACTGATGAATCTATTGTCATAACATGCTCAATATCACAAAGATTATAAATGATTGATGATGATTGAAACTCATCAGTATCCTGGGATTGAAAGTGTCTCCTCTTCACATTTTTTTTTCATATTTCACCTGAGTATATGTCACATCACCAGATCCAGCACCTGAAAATACAGAAAATAATTCAAAATGCACATTTCATTTTTATATACAGTATTTCATTGTATTCTTTAATTCATGACTGAGGCTTGTAGATGCAGTTCTCTTGTGAATTGTGATTGATGTTTACATTTTGACTCACCTTGATCTGTTTTCAGTGCAAGTTTAGAGTAAAAGTAAAAATCAGGACTCTCAGTTTTATTCTCTAAAAGACGACAACAGTTAATATCATTAGTGCCTACTGTCCAACAGTCATAATATCAATACATTTATAAAATCTCTACATATATATTATATTTTAAAATGAAAACAGATATTTAAGGAAATACTGTGTTAATTTTTCTACTGTTATGATCATAAAATCATAAGAGCAGAGACTTTTGTTTCAGTTTACCTTCGTTTTCTTTCTTTTTCTTCGATTTCGATTTCAAATCAATCTTAGCATAGGTGAGTTCAGTAGGTTCACTTACACTGTCTACAATGAGCAACAAAGAAAGGAAAAAGACACATCATTACCCCCAAAAAAAGAAAAGAAAAGAAAAAAAGAAAGAAAAAGAAGATGAAGAACTGATTTCCACTTTCTTTACAATGAAACTTCTTATCATGATGACATAAAACACATTTAAATTGTCATTTACCTGTGCTTATGTCTTTATTAACAGCTGCATCACCAGAGTCATAAATATGAGCAGTTCCTGTGATTAAATAATACATTAATTAATATCCTATATGTCAAACACACAAATATCATGTTAAACTTTAGACGAGTGAAAAATTATTTAGTTCAGGTCCATTCTGTTAATAAAAGTTATCCATAAGTGTCTTCCATCTCAGCTTGTGAAGATTTATGGATATTTAATATTTATTTATGGGTAATGGGTAAAGACTGACCAGACTGTTTCTGGTCTGATGTCTGACTGTTGTTCTGCTGTTGACTGACAGTAGAGGGAGACTGAGATCTTCCACCTACACAAACACAACATCTGATGAGTGAATCTGAAAACTGACAAGACACCTTGTAAAATCAGCTGACATAACAGCTTTACTAGGTTGGGAGACTAGTTAAGACCAGAAAACCACCCTAGGTTGTTGTGGGATAGGAGCTCACAAGGTTTAGAAACAAAGCAAGTGTTAGCAAATATATCATGGAAAATTAATTTAACCTTTGTTTTTTCTGTAGCGCCACAGCAGGATCAAGAAGACAATGATCAAAACTGTGACAGTCAGTCCTGCAGTCACTCCAGTTATTATGGGTTTGAGACCATCAGATCTTGAGTCTGTGTAAGCTGAGATATATTTCACATTTAGATTAGTGCTGTGAAGTGTACAGAAATATTTCTGTAGTGTTTCTAGTTCTTATTCTCACCTCTGACTGAGATCCAGCTCTTGGGTGACTCTCCTCTCTCTGGGTGTTTGCAGTAGTAGAAACCCTCATGTGACTTTGAGACAGTAGTGATGCTCATCTCTGTAGTTTGACTCTGGATGAGTGATCCATCTTTATAGAAATCAGCTCTGAGGTTTGGTGAGGTTGTAAGTTGATATAAACAGTGTAGAATCAGAAGATCTCCTTCAGTCACAGGATGAACAGGACTCTCCAGAATCACACCAGCTACAGAAACAGAACAAACATGCATTTATTACATAAAGGGGCGGTTTCCCGGACAGAGATTAAGCCTAGTCCTAGACTAAAGTGGCCCTTTAAACCAGATTAACAGTAATCTGCTTTCTTTGTCATGGTTTTAAATATTTCCTGATTTCCTGAAGGAAGACTAGAGCTACTTCAGGACTAAATTGAAGCTTAAATTAAACCTACCAGGAGGCAGGTTTAACTTCAGATTAACATTGTGTTTCCAGTCTTCATATATCAAAATTATTGGTATCCTTGGTGGATGTAAACAAAGAAGCCTGTGAAAATAAATCTGCACTGGTAATTATTTTGATGTTTTATTTAAAAAAAAAAAAAGCCTTTTACTTTAAGTATAATGAAAAGGAATGGAAATGTCACTATGAAAGTTTTTTTTTCTTTCACACATTGGCCACAATTAATAGCACCCTTTTATTCAATACTTTTTGCAACCTCCTTTGGCCAATTTAACAGCTATGGTCTATCCTATAATGCCTGATGACTCTGAAAAACACTTGACAAGAGATCATATACCATTCCTTCATCCAGATTCACTCCAGACCCTTCAGATTCCCAACTCCATGATAAACTCTCTTGTCTTCAGTTTTCTATAGGGTTTAGGTCAGGGAACTGGGACATCCATGGCAGAACCTTCATTTTGTGCTCAGTGTCCCATTTTTGTTTTTTGTTTTTTTGTTTTTTTTTTTTGTTAATTTTGATGGTCCTTTTGATTCATTGTTCTGCTGGAAGATCCAACCATAGCTCAATATGACTCCAAGACTATTTTCTGCAGTTCTCCAGCTGTGATCCTTGGAAAGTCTTGTGCCACTCAAACTTTCTTCCTCACATTGCATTAAGACAGTTTAGACACAGACAAATCACTGTAGGCAGATTGTTAACATTTCCTGTTGATTGGAACTATCTGCAGAACTCCATTTTTTTGTGTCATTATGATGGATGATAAAGGGAATTGACCTTTGTGTTCCCTCATATTTATATTCCTGTATATATTTAGTCACCCTGGTGTCCTAAAATGTAAATGTAAATGGGAATGTACAGTAGATCTTCAAAGATTTTACTCATAATAATTTCTAGGCCAATGTGTATTAGAGAAAAAATATTTTCATAATGTAATTTTGTTAAAAAAAAGAAAAGATTTTTGTGATATATATATATATATATATATATAATTTACTTTTACTTTTTAAAGATCAGAAAGACAAACAATAAATACAGATTTATGTTCCCAATGCTCTTATTTTTATACTATTTTTTTAGGGTGCCAATATAATTCTGACAATGTCTCTCTTTCTCTAACAGCTATTCTTTTCTCTTTACTGTTTTCATGGGGATATTGTTAAAATATGTAATTCTAACAACAAATAATAACAATACTAATGTTGCAAAACTAACAACAACAGCTGATTGCAATAATTTATGCAAGAATTCATTACAAAGCGATTCCTAGACATTCCTAATTTTATATTTTGACACCTGTTGTGTGCAGTTTACATTGCTTGCTTTTAAAAAGCTTTCTCTTGTTCAACCACTTGTTTGTGTGTTAATTAATTAATTAATTTGTTTGTTTTTTGATTGCAGTGCTTTTTCTGCTGCTATTGTTTTTCTTGGATTTGCTTCTCAGTTACATACAATTTTAACCTTTTCTTGGTTCATTCCATGTTTTAGGCAACCTCAATCCAGCTAATCCTGATTTGCACAGGTGGTATTAAATTAATCGAGTGTATTTTAGTTGAGGACTCCATAGTCCAGGTGTTAGTAATCTGTACTTAATCTGTGTTTCAGAAAGCCATTTTTTAAAACATGATTAACTATTCTAGATTAAGGCCTACTCCTGTCTTAATTTAATCTTGGTCCGGGAAACCACCCCAAATAGTGTAATTATATAAACAATACGATAATCTTAAAAAAAAAAAGAAAGAAAAAAAAAACAGACTCACAGCGTACAGTGATATTAACAGGATAATGTTTCTCTCCAGATTCAGACTCACACCAGTGTAGCATCTGGACCAATCAGACATACAGTTATTTGTCACATTTAACAAATAATCTTTAAAACCAACAACCCAGCTATATGCTGGAGTTTTGAAGACAACCCCCCAAAGCAACGAACACCCCAAAAGGGCTTAGTTGCCACGGTGACTATCTGATAAGAGGTTTTATTGCTTCAAGGAATGCACATCTGCCCATGCTACATTTGCCATAGGAAAGACACAATGCCTATAGACTCTTTCCTATTCATTCCCAGACAAACCTTTCTTTGACCTTCCTATCACACATAGCCCAGGTCATTGTGTACAGTATTACTGCATTGTATTTTAATTTTGTCTGTTGTATTTTTATTTGTCTTTCTACTGTTTTATGCATGCGTTATGATAGATGACTAGTTGTATAAAGCACCTATGTCATGTTTGGTCTCTTTTAATTCGTATGTTGATGATCTAAAAGATGGTGTAAATTAGATGTTGATACCTATGCAACATATTAGTGTTTTAAGAAACCTAGTAGTTTTGCATCAACACCCAGTCGAATTACATATGCAAAATACCATGCTCACGGACAAAGAGTCATAAACTTTCTCTCCAAAGGTGAAAGTTACCATTGGTTCATGGACCTCCTGGAGGCGCAGCCTCCAGAGAGCTTAAAGGCAAACGGTTGACCGCCTCCCTAGTTCTTCCCTCTCTTCACTCTCTTCACTCGTCTGCAACATCTACCGATTGCTGCCCGTGTGGAGGAACCCACGGGGAGCCTGAGCCGGCACAGGGCGTGCCTGGCAGGCCCGACAGGCCCAACACTGGCTCTCGACCACTAAGAGCCAGACACTTCCACTCAACTCCTGAATTCATTTTCATGACTCGCCTCAGTCAGTCAGTGGTTCTTTTAGAACCTAAGAAGATGAGCTAGAACTCTTCAGGACTTCCCTAAGCACGCGCCAGGCCTTGCGGCCTTGTCTTTCCATTCCCCAAGGATCACAGGACTTCAGCTGAGTCCCTCTCAGCTCTTGGTTCTTCTTCACTTGTCACATGGGATGAAACTCCCAGTCACCATCGAGTCAGAACATCTTTGGAGTTCATCACTCTTCGGACCCAGAAGAACGTGATCACGATTCCAAAACCACCACTGCTCCAACCATCAAGACCTTCACCAGAGACTGCATTTGGACACTTGTTCAACGACCAAGGCAATGCAAGTATCGTACATTTAACTAAACAATACAGAGGTTTAGTATAAGTTGTAGACAGCACTGATGGTTTCACAGCAGGTGGTTAACTGACTTTTTTTCCATAGCTTCATGCTCCTTCTCTCTCTCTAACTGCTTCTCACTGACCCTTCCCCATGTATGAGTGATTTCATGTTTGTTTGTTTAGATTAGTTATGTGTTAGTCCTTCGTTAATAAACTATTGTGCACAAATTACATGAGTTTTGATTCTGATTCTGCCTTGCAAATTAATGTCCCTTTACGATTCCGATTCGAGCTACTTGCTCTAATGAATGGTACTTTAAGAAAGTTATTTTCTGTGGCCAAGAAAATATCATTTCTTAGAGTTGATATAAAGATTATACTGAATGTTCGCTGAGCGAACAGATTAGTTGATGGAAAATTGATTCTGCTACAGTTACTACTGGCAGCTGATATAAGTAATTGTAATTAATCATAATTAATTGTAATTATTTATATACATTTCCCTTTGAGCTAAATTCGCTACACCAGTACACTCCAGTGTCTGATGTGTTGGTGGAGCTGATTGTACATGTAGATCCTGTTTGTGATCCTCGACGTAATGATGAACAATCTTCCAGCCGTCCACCGTCTGTGTATCTTCTCACTCTCCATCCAGTAGAGTTACTCTGGTCCTCACAGCTCAGAGAGAGAGAGACAGATGTGAAGTGTTGAGTTCTGCTGGGACTGACGATCAGAGAGACTGGAGGAGAAACACCTGAGACGACAATTACAGCTTCAGAGTCTCAGATTTGAGACAGAAACTCTCTTTATTAAATATGAACCAATAGTTTAAGTTCTGTATGAACTCACCAGTGACCCACAGCAGCTGTGTGTTGCTGTACTGTGTTTTATAGGCTGGTTTCTCTCTCTCTGCTCTGCACAAATAAACTCCTGTGTGATTTAGAGCAGCAGAACTGACAGTGTAGTTTCCTCCTGCTCCTCTGCTGCTGTCTGAGAGCAGATTATAATGATGGCTGTTCCCTGTAAAACCAGTGAATGTATTCAATATTAAATGGTATTTTTGATTTGAATAAAATTAGCTATTTTAGTTGTTACCACATGAAGCACACTAACTTACCCGGTGTGACAGTTAAGGTGAACCAGCTGAATGTCCAGCCTGTAGAGAAACTGTAAACCTCACAGATCAGAGTCACTGGATCTCCTTCAGTCAACCACTTCTGTGAAGAAACACTTAAAACTGCTCTGGGATCTGAAATAAAGAAATCACTCAATAATAACACGTTAAATGTGTTTGTGTGTGTATGAATAGATGATGAAACTCACCTGATACTGTCAGTGTAACTGCATCACTCATTTGTGACCAGCGTGATCCTTCTGTCTCTGATCCTTTACAGGAGTATTTACCTGCGTCAGACTCAGTAACAGAACTGAATGTGTGTTCCTGTCGATCACTGAAAACACTGGTTGAACCTTCTTTATACCAGCTGTAGCTCCAGCTAGTGACTCCTTCACCATATATGTCACATCTGAGAGTGACTGTGTCTCCTCTGAATACATGATGATCAGGTTTAATTGTCACATTCGGTTTTGGTCTTTCTGTACAAAAATAATATGAGTTTTCTGTTGTATGAACACAGTTACTTGATTGTAAAACACGTGCTAAATCAGATTAGACTGAAATGTTGTTCTCAATAGCTGTTATTGCACTAATTCAGTGTTTTATGAAATTATATGTGCATTATGTAAGTAAAACTACTTGCCGTATATTGTCACTATTACTGGTTTACTGTAATCTGTGTAATATCTTCCTCTTCATGCTCTGCACCTGTACTCTCCTCCATCAGAGACTTTCACAGGATTGATTGTTTTAGTTGCAGTTTCAGTAGATTCACGATTTGAGTCTTTTGTCCAGAGAAACACCCATCCATTGTGTGAGTGAATCAGCTCACATCTCAGAGTAACTGAGTCTCCAGTGAACACTGAACTCTGTGGCTCAACAGACAGAGTTGGTGTGGGAAAATCTGTCAAAATAAAGTTAGTGGGATTATGAGTTACTGAAGTTTTTAAGCAGATGTCATTCTCTTACTAGTAAATTATTATTGCAGCTTGATTTTAAAGGAAAAGTAAGAAATAAATATGTAAGAATTAATTACAGGAACAACCCTTAAGAAACATATACTGCTAAATATAATGTTATAAATTACATAATACAAATGACTATGCAAATACATTAAAACCCTTTCACGCATACGATCACACTGGTGTGATTCGAACGTTCAGCGCGTCACGTGATCAACTGCTGAATTCAAATCTGCTTTGGCTGGTGCTGAGCCAGATCGGACGCACTGAGCACTTGTCATATTATCGCAACTATTCCGTGTTTTCAACCATAAAATGCTTATTTTAGGTTCCAGACATTGACAGTATTTACATACACACAAGTCCTAGTAAAACGATGCATTTATAGTTAGCAAAATACACGCCGATGTCTATGGCAGCGGCAATAATGATCCTTACAAATGTCATCTGACGACATGTTTTATTGATATCATATACACATTGTGTAGGTAACTATAAAGTTTACTCTGCTCTTCTCCAAGCTCACCAGAGACTTACTTTAAAGTTTTTCGGGAGGAGAGGATGAATTTGCATTTTGTAAATCCCACAGCTTGGATTCAGCGCGAACTAACATGGTGGCGCCCATTACTCGGCATAGATCAACTAGCACGCTCATTATAAACCCCGCTAGAAATTGTACGTTCCCAGAACATTCTCAGAACGCCCCCACTGGTGTCAAGGACGTCCCCATAACATTCTGAGACGGTCACGATGTGGAGTTCTTTAAAGGTTTGGGGCACGTTATTTGGAGGACCTTCACAGAACATTCAAGATGTTCTTGGGATGTTTAGAGGACCATATTTTATTTGGAAATGTGACGTCCCCCAAACCTTGTCAGAACATCCACACTGGTGTCAAGGACGTCACCTATTAACGTTCCCAGGACGTTCCGAGACGGTCATGATGTGGAGTTATTTAAAGGGTTAGGGGATGTTATTTAGAGGACATTCACAGAACATTCAGGACGTTAATGATTTGGATCTATATTTTATAACTTGAGCCAATGAAAAATAAATAATTGGCACTAAACAATATTTCTATGAAAATTGTTTTCTTGTTGAAGAAAGTCAATTAATTTAAATTCTAGTTTTGATCTAAATAAAAAGATATAGATTTAATCAAAACAAAATTTCCCATTTAAGAAATAAGGTTATAAATTATTTAGAATTACTGAAACTGATTCCAGTCACAGATGAAATCAACTGAAATAAAAGACATTAAATTTCTTAAGATCTCAGCAAAGGAGGATTAAACAACTCCACAAACAGTTTGACTTTATTTGTCATGCAGAAGTTCTTACTGAGAATTAACAGAGGTTTGTTTTCACAGTTTTAGTGAATTCCATTTGAAGGTTACCATTTTAGTGAATAGTGTTTGCTTTAGTTGGTCACTTGGCTGTTGACATTATACTGTTATTATATTTTTTTTCTTCTGCTGCTGCAGTTCTGTGTTGAGAAAGCAAATTATGATAGCAGAGCAAGCTAAAATAAAATGAAATCAGGAAATGTTGGCCTCTTGATGCTGGTGAAATCTTTATATAGTGACTTGACTCATTGATAGTTGCATTGTTTATTACAGTTATTTGCTTTGCTTATAATATATTTGTTTTGTGCAAAAAGAAGATTGATTTGTGGCACACATAGACATGAAGAATCGGCGTAAGAATCTCAACAATGGTGACAAATCAACAAAATATTCAAATAAACAGATCTTTGAACATGACAAAACAAGCTACTAATAAGTTGCAACACAAATAGCAAAAATTAAAGCAAATAGTAAAAATAAAAGAAAATACTAAGACAATTCAGGTGCATTATTTATTCATGTTCCAATGCATTCTGGGAGCCATTATTGAGTTTTGATTGGAGTTCCCAGAATGCACTGCAGCATGAAGCTTTTTGTTTATTGTCACCATCGTTGAGCTTCATATGCTGATTCTTGATGATTGTGTGTGGTTGAACAAAACACATGCTGAAATTATGGCATTATCTTTGTCAACAACATAAAGTTATTTTTACAATCAAATACTTATAGGCTCAGATTTTGGATGAAATCAGCGTGTCAGGCCAGTACATGACTACATTATTGTTAATATCCAGCCAACACTACCTGACCATGTTTTTTTTGGCTTCTTTACCATAACAAATGTCTTTTGCAAACACAGTTACAGCAACCAGAGAAAAGCTAATATTAAAAAGTCAAGGGTCAAGAGCCCAACTAAAGCACACACCGACCACATTAATGGTGACTTCAAACAAACCATTCAACATCTAAACCTCTGGTCTCAATAAAAACTTTTTTAGACATATGACAGAAATGAAGTCAAACTGGTTAGTAATGAGTGAAGCTGCTGATGCTGTTTGTGGAGTTGTTTAATCCTCCTCTGCTGAGATCTTGAGACATTTAATCTTTTATTTCAGTTGATTTTATCTAAGGCTGTGACTGGAAGTCAACTGTAGTAATTATAAATTGTTTTAATAAATTATTTCTTAAATGGGAATTTTTGTTTTGATTAAATCTATATCTTTTTGTTTAGATCAAAACTAGAATTTTAAATTAATTGACAAGAAAAATATACTTTCGTGCCAGGTTTTATAAAATAAATTTCATAGAATTTTGTTTAGTGTAATTTATTTATTTTTCATTGGCTCAAGTTATAAAATATAGATGTGAACCATTACTCTAAAATTTTAATTGGATGATTGAAAAAAATGTTTTCATTGTTTTCATTCATCAAATTTTCATTCATTCATTCAAATTTTTTTTCATTGGATAAATGAAAACATTTTTTCAGTGTGTTAACGTCCTAAATGTCCTCTTTGTAACGTTGTTATGTGACCAAAAAATAACCAAAATGGAATGTCCCCCTAAAGTCGTATAACGAACATTGAGTACCAGCACTTTCGTAACCAAAAGAGGACGTTTTAGGAACGTCTCCAATGTTCTGTAAAGGTTAGGGACATTCGTCACCTTTAGAGAACTTTTAGGGAACGTTGCGAGAACGTCTCCTCCTATGTGAGAAAGTGTTTAAACCTCCAAATGCATTTACTTGCACATATTTCAGAATCTGAATATCAGATATTTCATAATACAGTCGGCACGTTTGTGAATATTAATAATAAACAGGGAAAAACTATGTAAAAGTGATACATGTGTCATACAGCGCTATTGTGGCTGCGTTGTGTCACGTGACAAACACGACGCGTCGCCATGGAAACAATAAGGCGATACGTTCTAAATAACAGTCGCCTAAAAAAAACTCACTCTGGGGGCTCAGCTACAATATTTTAAACTCACGTGTGAAAGGGTTAATGCAGTGACCATGTATGGCTATATTGATACAAAACATATATATTTAGAAATGAAAACAAAAGTAGCATTACATGTAATATTCATACAATTATATAAAACTTAAATACTTAAATATATCCATATATATATATATATATATATATATATATTTCTCATAAAGTTCATCTATTGTGTAAATGATAAGTGATTTCACGTCATTGGTTACCTGTTAAATTCATAGTTGATTTTAAGATTTTAGTTTTTGTATTTAAAGCACTTCATGGTCTTGCCCCATTTACATTTCAGATCTTCTCCATTTCTACTCTCCCATAAGAACACTTAGATCGTCCTCTCATTTGTTATTGATTGTCCCAAAATCTCATTTAAAATCTAAAGGGAACAGGGCTTTTTCAGTTTTTGGTCCTACACTCTGAAACTCTTTACCTTTATCCATCAGATTTATCCATCAGATACATTATCATCTTTTAAATTATCTCTTAAAACATCTTTTTTTTTCTCTTACTTAACTTAAAAAGTCCTTTTGTTTCTGTTATGTTGTCAGGATTGTATTCTGTTTTGTCTTGTTTTTCCTAGTGTTTTTCCCTTTTGTTTCTAGTGTTTTGGTTTAGTCCTTGTTTCCCCCCTTGGTTTTGTTCAGTTTTGGTTTAGTCCTGCCCATATTTGTACTTCCCCTCGTTTGCTTGTTTGTAACCACTCCCCTGTTTCTATGTATTTAAGTTTGGTTGTGCCCCTTGGGTTTTGTTGGTGATTGTTGTGTTTTTACACGTTGTTTTCGTCGTGGTTGCTTTTCCCTGCTGATGTTCTTCGTTTTATGTACTTTGGATTGTTTAATAAACTGCAAGCATTGGATATCCGCTCTCCTCCTGCGTTATTTCCCCGCACACGACAACATACCTGTGACATATGTCTTGTTTTATTTGGTGATGTTTTGTATTACTTATGGTAGTACTTACTAATTTTAAATTTTATATGTCTTAATGCTTTTGTTGGATAATATTTTTGATATTTTGACTGTGCAGCACTCTGGTCAGCCCTCGTTGCTTTACAGGTGGTATATAAATAAACTTGAAATCCAAATATTAAGCAACATACCCAAACCCAAAAGAGGGCCCAGGTGCAGGACGAAAAAAATCAGAAATTAGTAAAGAACAAGCTTAATGTCCGCACACTGATGCTGCTCCATAGAAATTTATTTGCGACAACGTTTTGACCAGTAGGTCTTCGTCAGGTACACAACAGATCAACTAAGATCCAACACTTTGTAGATATCAGGTGGACATGCTAATTAGAACAGATTCAATCATTACATCTACTCCGACACCGAGAGAGAGAGAGAAAGAGAAAAGAGAGGGTCCAAAACCTCTTTATTGTTTTAAACCAAAAACAAATAACAATATAATCAGTTCAACATTTCCAATGTACAAAAAAAAGAAAAACAAAAAACACTAAATTAATTCAACATCAACCCAAAAAACAACACATTTTCTTCAACAAAACACAGCACATTTTTAAGACACCATACATTAATAAATTCTTCTACATTATTTGTAGACTTATAGAAGTCAAAATCAATTTTCAGTCTAGCTTTCAATAATCTGACAAATTATTGAAAGCTATTTCAATCTGAACAACCTTGTATCTTATTTCTTCTGCTCAAATAAATAGCCATTTTTGCTTGCAAAATTGAACAACTGACATTCCCCTTCAGTCGTTTCACTACGACGTTACATATGGGAACTCGCCTGAGTGACCAATCACCTCTGAGCTTTACAGAAAAGGCCAATGAAATTGGCGAGTGGAGTTTGCGTGCAATGCCACTCCCCCGTACATACGGGTATATAAGATGGCGGCGCGCATCCACTCATTCAGATTTTCGCTTCAGAGCCTCACCGCACTGCGAGCTGTCAAGACGAAGAAAAAGTCAAGCCTCTCCATGAAACAGATCCTGCGAGCCGGCCGCCGACAGAGACGGAACGAGCCAGCTTCTCGCACTTCCAGCGAGCCTTTGAGAGCACGGTTGTGCCGCGTCCTCCCTGGGCGAACCGGGATCTAAGAGAGCAATTTCTTTACGGTCGTCGAGAGCCATTGTCCCGGTATGGCTTTCCGACCGTGCGTTTCTGGGTGCGGTAGTTTCCTCACCTCCGTTGACGGTCATGATCGCTGTCTCACGTGCCTGGGCCGAGAGCACGTAGAGGCAGCGTTTGTGGATGGTTCGTGCGTTCATTGCGAACGCATGTCCATGGCCACGTTGAGGTCCCGCCTCTCGTTCGCGAGACGGCTCCCCTCGTCGTCTTCCCGCGGTAGTTCGGCGAGCCGTAAAGGCTTTACGGCTGCTTCGGCGAGGCGCTTGGGGGACCTCCAGGTGACGGTGCAGAATGTCCCGCCGGGTGATACCCCGCGGGCTTCCGCTCCACCGCGTGGTCCCGTGGTGATGCCCAAACAGACTGCTCCCCCGTCTAAAAGCGGGCCCAGCATCTCTTTTGGTGCTCCCCCGGAGGAAGAGATGTCTATCTCAGCATCAGAAGGTGAACGGTCGGCAGATGAGGCGGGCACTTCGGCGGAGCAGCGCCCCTCTGCGGTCGCTGCTCCGTCTGAGGCGGACGCCGAACTGTCGGCCATGCTCCTCCGGGCCGCCAAGGGGATCGGGCTGGAGGTCCCGAAGGTGCCTCCTCCCGATCCTTCGAGGCTGGATGATTGGTTTCTGGGGACGAGGTCTGCGGCGCCGCCGCGCTCGCCCCCAGTCCCTTTCTTCCCGGAGGTGCACGATGAGCTGGTTAAGGCGTGGCGGGCCCCTCATTCGGCTCGTTCACGCCTTACCTCCTCAGCCCTCGCTACCCTTGATGGCGGGGCGGCCAGGGGGTACGAGGGGGTCCCTCAGGTTGAGCGTGCGGTTGCGGTGCATTTATGCCCGCAAGACGCCGCCACCTGGCGGGGCTCTCCGCGCCTCCCGTCCAAAGCCTGTAGGCTTTCGTCGGCTCTGACCGGCAAAGCCTACAGTGCTGCGGCCCAGGCCGCCACCGCCCTGCACGCCATGGCCACCCTGCAGGTCTATCAGGCCAAGGCGTTAAAAGAACTGCACAAGGGTAGTCCTGACCAAGCGGTTTTGCAGGAGCTGCGTGCGGCGACTGACTTCGCCCTCCGGGCGACTAAAGTCACGGCGCGGTCCCTTGGTCAGGTGATGTCCACACTCGTGGTCCAGGAACGCCACCTCTGGCTGAACCTGGCGCAGATGGCAGATGTCGACAAAGCACGCTTTCTCGACGCTCCTGTCTCCCAGGCCGGCCTCTTCGGCGACACTGTCGAGGACTTTGCCCAGCAGTTCTCGGCAGTCCAGAAGCAGACTGAGGCGATCAGTCACATCTTGCCCCGGCGTGCGACTCCCACGAAGTCCCCGGGTGCCCAGCCTCAGCCTGCTCGTCGCCGAGGGCGCCCCCCTGCGGCCCCCAAGAAGCAAGACCTACCTGCTCCGTCTCCGGCTGAGGCCCATGATGCGCGCCTCGCCGCCAGACGTCGTGGCCGCCGCAGGGGAGCGGCGCCGCCCGCTGCTCAGGAGCCCCCTCATACACCTAAGACCCGCAGGTCTGCGCGGCGCTCCTGACACGGGCAGCCTGGAGATGATGGAAGCTGCTCTTCGGGGGACGACAACATCTGCCCCCCCGCCCCCGGTGGAGGGCCGGGGCCGTCTGTGCGCTCAGCTGCCGTCGACCTACGGGTCGGCGGTACCCACCCACTCACAGAAAGAGCAATTTTCCACATCTCTGGGCCAAGTGCCCCGAGTTCTGTTCCTGTCAGACAAGATGTCTCCTCGGGTTCGGACTCGGAGCCAACATTCGCCAGCGCGGGAACCTGGGAGGAAGGTAAGTGCTGCTCAGAGCGGCCAGACTGCTCTCCAGGACGTTCATCCTTCTGGGACCAGTCCCCTTCCCCTTCCCGCAGGCCGCCCCACCGCGGTCACGTCGGTCAACGCTCCGCTGATCCCACTGGTGACCAGGCTCGCAGCCTGGCTAGAGCTGCCCAGCCCGTCCCGGTGGTTGATCCGGACGGTACGTCTCGGCTACGCGATTCAGTTCGCCAGGCGCCCGCCCAAATTCAGAGGCGTCCTTTTCACCTCTGTCCACTCGGACACGGATGCCTCTGTCCTGCGTGCGGAGATTGCTGTCTTACTGGCGAAAGACGCAATCGAGCCTGTCCCTCCAGCCGAGATGAGGTCGGGGTTCTACAGCCCTTACTTCATCGTGCCCAAGAAGAGCGGTGGGTTACGACCAATCCTGGATCTTCGAGTTTTGAATCGGTCCCTTCTCAGGCTGCCGTTCAAAATGCTCACTTCGAGGCGTATCCTTTCGTGCGTTCGACACCAGGATTGGTTTGCGGCCATAGACCTGAAGGACGCGTACTTTCACGTCTCGATTTTGCCTCGACACAGACCCTTTCTACGGTTTGCTTTCGAGGGTCGAGCGTATCAGTACAAGGTGCTCCCATTTGGCCTGTCCCTGTCCCCCCGCGTCTTTACGAAGGTCGCCGAGGGTGCCCTGACTCCGCTATGGCGGAAGGGCGTTCGCATCCTCAACTATCTCGACGACTGGCTCATCATGGCTCACTCGCGAGATCTGTTGTGCGAACACAGGGACCTGGTGCTTCAGCACCTCAGCCATCTGGGCCTTCGGGTCAACTGAGAGAAGAGCAAACTCTCCCCAGTGCAGAGGATCTCTTTTCTCGGTATGGAGCTGGACTCGGTCAATATGACAGCCTGCCTCACCAACGAGCGCACGCAGTCAGTGCTGAACTGCCTGAAATCATTCAGGCACAAAACAGCGGTCCCTCTCAAAACATTTCAGAGGCTCCTGGGGCATATGGCAGCTGCAGCCGCGGTAACGCCGCTGGGCTTGCTTCATATGAGACCGCTTCAGCGCTGGCTACACGATCGAGTCCCGAGATGGGCATGGCACCGTGGCACACTCCGGATTGGCGTTTCCCCGCAGTGTCGCCGCCTATTCAGCCCGTGGTCAGACCCTGCCTTCCTACGGGCCGGAGTCCCCTTAGGACAGGTCTCCAGGCATGTTGTGGTTTACACAGATGCCTCCACCACGGGTTGGGGTGCTGTATGCAACGGGCAAGCAGCCTCGGGCTCCTGGACAGGACCTCGACTGCTTTGGCACATCAACTGCCTGGAGTTGCTAGCAGTGCTTCTCGCGCTGCGTCGGTTTCTTCCGATGCTCCGCCACAAGCGGCCACCTCTCACGGCAGCCCACCCACCCTGGAGAATGGCGACTCCACCCCCAGACAGTCCAGCTGATTTGGAGTCGATTCGGCAAGGCCCAGATAGATCTGTTTGCCTCCCCGGAATCCTCCCACTGCCAGCTCTACTACTCCCTCAACGACGCTCCCAACAGCCTCGGCAGGGACGCACTGGCACACAGCTGGCCTCCGGGGCCCAAGTACGCCTTTTCCCCAGTGAGCCTCCTTGCACAGACCCTGTGCAAGATCAGGGAGGACGGGGAGCAGGTTCTGCTGGTTGCGCCATACTGGCCCACCCGGACCTGGTTCGTCGACCTCACGCTCCTCGCGACAGCCCCTCCCTGGAAGATTCCCCTGAGGAAGGACCTTCTTTCTCAGGGGATGGGCACGATTTGGCACCCGCGTCCCGATCTATGGAACCTGCACGTGTGGCTTCTGGACGGGACACGGTAGACCTCGCCGGCCTTCCACAGGCCGTGATAGAAACTATCACTCAGTCTAGAGCCCCCTCCACGAGGCAGGCCTACGCACTGAGGTGGGGTCTCTTTGTTGACTGGTGTGCCTCCCGTGGGGAGGACCCACAGAGATGTCCGATCGCAGTAGTGCTTTCCTTCCTGCAAGAGAAGTTGGAGCGTAGGCTGTCTCCTTCAACTCTCAAAGTGTATGTCGCGGCCATCGCGGCATATCACGATGCAGTCGATGGAACATCCATCGGGAAGCATCAACTGGTCGTGAGGTTCCTCAGAGGTGCGAGAAGGGTTAATCCCCCTAGACCGCACCTTGTACCCTCTTGGGATCTCTCCGTCGCCCTTCGGGGCCTGCGGGGACCTCCCTTCGAGCCGCTGGTTTCAGTCGAGCTTAAATTCCTGTCGCTTAAGACAGCGCTCCTGACCGCGCTCGCCTCCATCAAGAGGGTCGGGGACCTACAAGCCTTCTCTGTCAACAAAGCGTGCCTGGAGTTCAGGCCGGCTGATTCTCATGTTATCCTGAGACCCCGGCCCGGTTACGTGCCCAAGGTTCCCACCACACCCTTCCGGGATCAGGTGGTGAACCTGCAAGCTCTGCCCCCGGAGGAGGCAGACCCGGCCTTAGCGTTGCTGTGTCCCGTTCGTGCCTTACGGGTTTACGTGGACCGCACCCGGAGCTTCAGACGCTCCGAGCAGCTCTTTGTTTGCTTCGGAGGACAGCAGAAGGGAAATGCTGTCTCCAAGCAGAGGTTGGCCCATTGGGTGGTAGATGCCATCTCCCTGGCCTACGAAAGCCAGGGGGAGCCGTGCCCCCTAGGAGTTCGAGCTCACTCCACTCGTAGTGTTGCCTCCTCCTATGCGCTGGCGCACGGCGCCTCGCTAGCAGACATCTGCAGAGCTGCGGGCTGGGCGACACCTAACACCTTCGCGAGATTCTATAATCTCCGCGTCGAGCCCGTGTCCTCCCGTGTGTTAAGGTAACATCAGGTAATTTGCGGGAGGCCGGCAGGTGTCGGCTTGCTGCGCCATTCCCACGGGATCCGTGCGCTATCTCCCAGTATGTTCCCTCCGGCGAACCTGGGTCCTCCATGCCCCGCAGTCAGGACTAGATGCGGAGTAGTCCGCGACTGTGCTCCGACTGGGTCTCCTTCGCCCAGAAGGTTGTGGCAACATGTCTCAGTATTTCTCCACAGTCAGCCAGAAGGCTGTGTTTTCCCTCATACATCTATAACAGATTAGATGTATTCAATTTCTTTATTCCACATGCCTAAACCACATGTGCTCCGCCCCCCCAACCCATGCTTCAGTACATCTGGCACCCCTATGGGGCCCCTCTACTGGTCCCTAGGGCGTTGGGAAGGTTACGTAGTGACTCCACTTTCCGACACGTCCGCCTGTCGGCACTTGGTGTCTTGCGTAACGCAGCCTCAGGGTTGTGGCCTTTTCCATGGGTCTGTTCCCATATGTAACGTCGTAGTGAAATGACTGAAGGGGAACGTCTAGGTTACGTACGTAACCCTCGTTCCCTGAAGGAGGGAACGGAGACGTTACATCCCCTGCCACAACCCTAGGCTGCGCTGACGCCGGGCTGCGGCTCGGCTCCTCAGCAAAAACCTGAATGAGTGGATGCGCGCCGCCATCTTATATACCCGTATGTACGGGGGAGTGGCGTTGCACGCAAACTCCACTCGCCAATTTCATTGGCCTTTTCTGTAAAGCTCAGAGGTGATTGGTCACTCAGGCGAGTTCCCATATGTAACGTCTCCGTTCCCTCCTTCAGGGAACGAGGGTTACGTACGTAACCTAGACGTTTCACTCTCCATTTCTGACAGTATTTAAAACAGAGAATAAACATCTGTTCTGAAAAACTTTCACCAAACAACGTGAACATTCTTTGTAGCAAACAAAAAAAGAGCACTCAGTCTAAAACAATCTAAAAACAGTGAAAAATAGTTTCCCTCTGTAAACAAAAAAGGACAGTCAGCACTTACATTGGGATTAACAATTGAAATAAAAGCATTAACAGCCACAATGCCATGCAAAATTCTCCATTGTAAATCCCCTACCCTCTTTGTCAACAGTGGTTTGTACAATGTTTTCCACACAGGTTTGATCTCATTATCAACTCCTAAATGAGCCCTCCAATGAGTATCAACTCTACCATTTAATGTACTTTTATTCAACACTTTGACATACAACTTGTACATAACTTTTCCTCCCATATCTTTCAAATCATTAGTAAGAAAACCTTTAGTCTCCAAAAGTTGACCAGAACATTCTTTAAAATCGGGAAAAAGATTCACAGCAGGAAAGGGAACCTCAACATTTGGCTGACAGAGGCCATTATAGTAATCAGTTAATAAGGAGACTTCAGTCTTTGTGAATTTACATTTCCAGGTATCAAGCAGTTGATTTATGACCCTAGTGGATTTAACTCCCACGTGAGAGGCCAAACTTGCAGCGTTGGAAAAGTTGGGTCCACATAAATCGACCACATGTCCTAGTGTGACAACCCCAGCTGAGACAAACAACTGCATCACGAAAGGTCCTGTTACATCCTCTGCGTTAAAGTGTGTCCCATACACTAAAGGCTCCTTCAACAGCTATGACTCATCGCCCATTGATCTCTGCTTATGAAACATCCCCCAAACAGTAAACAACCCTTGAAAAAACTTTGGCAGATTATGCAGTTTAAGAATGCGTAAGTTCATTAAAAACAAAGATTCTGCGAGACCCAAATTCCCACCTAGAGACAAGATAGTTCTGGCTAGGGGTCTCCAGACAAGATCTTTGGGTCCAAATAGGAACCTCTGAATGAACTGGAGTCGAAAAGCAGCACCTCTGCTGGCAAGATGAATAAGACCTTGGCCCCCTTCTTCCTTCGGTAAAAACAAAATGCTCTGTGGGACTCAATGCATCCGGTCCCAGAAGAAGTCCACTAGAACTGCTTGTATCTTAGCTAGTAATTGTGTTGGAGGATCAATACACAATAATTGGTGCCACAACACAGAAGAAACCAAGTTGTTAATTACTAGTGTTCGACCTCTAAAAGACCTGTGTGGAAGAATCCACTTCCACTTTTTTCACAGTTTTCACAGTTTTTACACATAAAAGTATCATCACCAAGGTAAACTCCAACATATTTAAAGCCCCCATTACTCCAAGTTAACCCACCAGTTAAAACAAGATTCTGACTTAGTTTTTCACTAAAAGATATAGCTTTACTCTTCCCCCAGTTAACTTTGGCAGAAGATAAAACAGTAAAATCACTGATGTTTTTAACAAGAGTATCAGTATCTTTTTGTTTGTTAACAACAACAACAACAACATCATCATCTGCATATGCAGATCATTTAATACCTGTTTCACAACCAGGAAGATACACACCTGAAAGAGATCGACTTAAGTTATGTAAAAAAGGCTCTATTGCCAAAGAGTACAACATACCAGAAAGTGAGCAACCTTGTCTTATTCCCCTCTGAACCTTAAAAGGAGCACTTAAACCACCGTTGACCTTCAATATACTCTCAATATCACTGTACAGGACTCGAATCATGTTTATAAAGCAAGTGCTGAAACCAAAAGCATCTAAAGTTTACCACAAATATTGATATTCAACTCTATCGAAAGCCTTTCTTGGTCTAATGAAATTAAAATGTTTTCGCAGCCCAATGACTTGGAGAAACCTAAAAATCCCGAATTAAAACAATATTATCAGATATTAACCTATTTAGAATGCAGTATGTCTGATTAACGTGAATGATATGCTCCATCACTTTTCTCAACCTTAAAGCCAACACCTTGGACAAGATTTTATAATCAGTGCAGAGTAAAGCCACTGGCCGCCAGTTTTTAATCTCCTGCAAGTCTCCCTTCTTGGGGAGAAGAGTGAGGATTGCTCTTCTGCAGCTCAAAGGTAGCAGCCCTCTTCTTAGACTGTCCCTGAGAACAAGCAGTAGATCCTCTCCCAACACAGGCCAGAAGGTTTTGTAAAAATCAACAGGAAGTCCATCAATACCCAGAGCCTTGCCTATTTCTAGGCTCTGCAATGCAGAAAAAAAGCTCCTCAGCAGAGATCATCACATTCAACTCTGCCATAGCTTCCTCAGAAACCTTAGATAAGTCACTATAAAAAGACTGTGCCACCTCAGGATTCTCTTGGAACTCCTTTTTAAAAAGCTTTTCATAAAACTCAACTGCACATTTTCGAATTTGCACAGGCTCTTTCAACAACTGCCGGTACTGGATCGCAAAGAACGCATGAGCCTTTTTTGTCCATTCTTTCGTTGAAGGCCGAAGAAAAAATGAGAAGGAGTATTATTACATTTCACATCTTTAACAAAGATAGAAACTTGAACAAGGGAATGATCTGAAATACCAATTGGAAGTATTGAACAACCTCTAAGAACATTACTGTGATGTTTAAAACAATAAACTCTGTCAAGCCTTGCCAAAGATAAAACATTGTCCTTTACATGAGTCCAAGTGTATTGACGCTGAGTGGTATGAAAAAATCTCCAAACATCACATAAATCATTTGTTTCAATTAGGTTAATAAGGCTTTTGATGCTAGCTTCATGCGGTTCAGAATGATTTCTGTCTAGAATAGCATTTTCTAGTGCAATTAAAGTCACTGGCCAGGAACATGTATTCATCCTCATTACATTTGCTAATCACAGTATTTAAAATATTTAAAAATATCACCCTTTCGGTGCCTACATTTGGTGCATATACATTAATAAAGGTTATTTTACATTTTCAAAAACAGCTTGTATTTTTAACAGTCTACCCTCAATAATTTCTTCAGTGACACATGAAACAGGATGCCAACAGAAAAAAGGATGCCAACACCTCCACTGTTACTGCTCTTATGACTGAGAAACACTTCCCCATCCCACTCCTTCTTCCAATCAGTTTCATTCTCAGATGTACTATGTGTTTCATGTAAGAAACTAACATTCAATTTCTTGATATTAAACAAGTTAAAATGAAAAAAAAACTTTTCACATCCTCTCTAGCACCATTAATAATTAAAGAACCCAACTTTATGTCACACATGACAAAAGTGAGACTACATTTAGACAAAACAGCAAAATCAACCCAAAAAAGGAAAAAACAAAACAAAAAACACTTAGCCATCATTTGCTATTTGTGCTTTAACTTTCACCATCAGCTTCTTAAGACGAAATATTTCCTGATCAGTAAAGGCTGTCTGGGTAGTAGGTTCTGTGTTTTTCATGAAAAATCTGACTGAACTAAGAAACAATTTCAAATCTGGAAAGAATTCATCAGCTTTAACAGATCTCATTCCCTTTTTTGCAAAAAAGTCTGAATTTTGGTAAAGGGGTAAACACTTTCCGCATCTGTGTATCCCCACATTCACTTTCACCCTCCTGTGTGTTAGACAAGCTTTCTTGTGACTGGGATAAGCAAACCGCTGGATACATTTTTGACACTTTTGTGATTTGTTCAGTGCTTGATTTATTTTCAGGGCTTTTTCTTTTGTTTGACACCTTAGAAAAATCATCATCCATCAAAACATCTCCCTCACTAAACAACACTGACTGCACTACTCTAGCCCTTGTGTGACCAACATTTAAATCTCTTTTTGAGTTATCTTGCACTTTTTGCTCACTCTGTTTGCCATCTGAATCTACCACCACCTCATCTTCCCGACCATTATCCCCTCAAACTTCCACTTGTGAAACCTGCGTGTTTTCTCGTGGTTCGCCCGGAGCAGTGGCACCGCCATCAGCCACAGTGGGTGGCGTGTCTGCCACATCAGCAGCCGAGTGGCTTGCGCCTCTTTCATTCGGACACGAACGAATCGCGTGCCCCAACACTCCGCACCCAAAGCACCTCATCATTTCTGTGGTTACATGTACAGTATAGTCAAAGTCATCAACCTTAAACTTAAAAACCAAATTCAACTCTTCATCGTTCTTTTTAAGGATCATCTGAACTTGTCTCCTAAAAGACATCACGTTTAAGCTGAGGAGACTTGCAACTGATGGGGATCATTTTTATCGGTGAAACTTACTTTCCATATCTCCCTAGCTCTTTTTCCAAAAGTTCATTTTTCAAAAACAGGGGTGCATTTGAAATAATGACCTTTTTTACAGGACCTGTCAGGGACAAAACCGGTATGTAAGTATCGTTAATAATAATTCCACCATCAAGCAAACTGTTTGCATTATCAACCTCATCCAAAAAAAATAACGACTGCACTATTCCTTCTGGAAGCCGACTTGATGCTTTCAAAACCAACAATCTCACCTACCGCTAGACTACAATCTTCAACAGAAGCTCCTTCAGGAGGAGACAATTTGATAGCATGTCAGCGTGTTAACTTTTGAAAACAAAACTGCTCTCCCGCAGCCATGCTGACCAGCTACGCCGGCAGCACAGCTACTTTAAATAAAGTATAAATCCAAAAGCATTCCCGTTGTAAAAGTTTCCTCCCAAAATCTCCCCACCTTGATGGTTTTTGTACCTTCTCTATGCCAATATACTGTAAGGCACTAACATTGTGGCACATTTGTCTAAAATGAAACGCTATTGGACTGCGTTCAACTTCCGTCCTAATATTACTCTGATGTTCACTAATATGGGTACGTAATGGTCTAGAAGTTTTTCCCACATAAGCGAGACCACACGGACGACGAATAAGATAAACCACAAGCAATTGCGCCATGTATCAATATATTCCGGCCAGTGTGCGGATGGCTAAAAGATTTGCATTTATAAGTAAGTATATACTGAGCACAGTTACCACACTTATAATTGCCAGGAGGAAGAGTAAACATAACGGGTTTAACTATGTCAGACGAGCGCTCAGGGGCCAGTTGCATAAACTTAGCCTCGATGTTAAGACAGTGTCTTAACTATTAGTCTGACTAACTAGCAGTTAACCAAAGGATAATCATTATTATTTTTTGGATTCAGCTTAGAATACACTCAAAAAAATATTTCAGCCCTTAACTTAATTCAATTACGTACAAAATTTCCATGCATTTAGATTACGTAGTTTTAATTTAAACAAATCAATTAAACTTAATGTGATTCAAATGCATCAGTCTTACGTAAATGAAACAGGTAAAGTTGATGTAATATTTCCCAGTGTTAAACAAACCCTGCGCAGTGTTCATGTGTTTCCACACTACAGAGTGTTCAAGTAGCACTGACACAGTGTTGGAGTTAAGGAGATCATTATGTCATGATTGACCAATAATGATGAACACCTGCTGTTTACAAGCAGAATCACCGAAGGAAAGAGAAACACAGGAATCAGCCACAGCCAAAGAGAAAATGAACTTAAATAAATGAAGACATTAAATTTGACTTGACGTTTGACTTGATTTCTGTCATATATCCACAAATATTATTTCAGAACATCTAAACAGAGGTTTAGATATTTTATTTATTTTATTTTTTTTTTAAAGTTTCAATTAACCTCACCATCATGGCGATCAGGGTTTACTTTAGTTGGACTCTTGACTTTTGATTTTTTTTATTTTAACTTTTTTGGCTGCTGTAATTATGTGTACGAAGCACATTTATTACAGCAAAATAAAAAGCCAAAAAGAAGTCTGATTAAGTGTTCTTGGTTAGTTTTTATTGTTTGTTAAATCAGTATCATCCAGTGTAATGATGCACTGATCTCATGCAGTGGTTAGTCTATTATTTTCATAATGTTTACAACAGATGTATGAGCTATTATGGATGTTTATCTTATACACTAGATATTGAAATCTACAGCATCAGTTTGACACACACAGACATCAAGAATCAGCATATGAATCTCAACAATGGTGACATTCAACAGCTGCATGCTGGGTAGCAGCAGAGTACAAATCTCACCCATGACTCCCAGCATGCAGCTGTTGAATGTCACCATTGTTGAGATTCATATGCTGATTCTTGATGTCTGTGTGTGTCTAAGTAATACTGGAGATCTTAAAGTAATAATAGTTACAGTTCATAGAACTACTGCAAATATCATGAAACTTACAGGTAAACCACTGAATGATATCAGCATATCAGGCCATTGGATGACTGTTACAACATCAATGATAATTAACCAAGAACACTTAATAAGGATCCCTTTTTTTGTGCTATACCAATGTGCTCTACGAACACAATTACAGCAACCAAAGAACAAAAAAAAACTATACTAAGAAAGTCAAGGGTCAAGAGCCCAACTAAAGTAAACCCTGTTCGCCATGATGGTGAAGTCAAATGAAACATTTTTTAAAATAAAACATCTAAACCTCTGTTTAGACGTTCTCAAATAATATTTGTGGATATACGACAGAAATCAAGTCAAACTGTAATGTTGTTTGTGGAGTTGTTTAATCAGAGATTTAATGTCTTCAGTTATTTAAGTTAATTTTCTCTTTGGCTGTGGCTGATTCTTGTGTTTCTCTTTCCTTCTGTGATTCTGTTTGTAAACAGCAGGTGTTCATCATTATTGGTCAATCATGACATAATGATCTCCTTAACTCCAACACTGTGTCAATGCTACTTGAACACTCTGTAGTGTGGAAACACATGAACACTGAGCAGGGTTTGTTTAACACTGGGAAATATTACATCAGCTTTACCTGATTCATTTACGTAAGACTGATGCATTTGAATCACATTAAGTTTAATTGATTTGTTTAAATTAAAACTACGTAATCTAAATGCATGGAAATTTTGTACGTAATTGAATTAAGTTAAGGGCTGAAATATTTTTTTGAGTGTAATTTACATTTTTCTCTAACTGTTTAAATAAATTATTACCAGTCTTAAAGAAAAAATAGCTGACTAACTTTTTAAGACTAGTCTAAACCTTTTATGCAACCGGCCACTGATCTTACAAGCATAACACGCAAGTTATTTTGATGTTTAAAAATTAAGCGAGGACTGTCTTTAATTCTAAACAGTTTAGAATGGCTGGAAACAATATGCCAATGTCTGTATAAAACTTTACGAAATTCTGCACCCAACACTGAATCAACAGAAAATCAACAGAATACAATGATTCAATAAAATCCATGGAATCTCTTACATAAGATGGCAACTTAGGTACAAATGGTTTGATAAAGAAATCCACAAAGGAAGAAATATTCTCAGTAAGACTACCAATTCTACTTACAATAGGGGACGACCTTTTAAAGGGTATCCAAACCCTTGTGGACCTTGGGTAATGTATATATCAAAGGTATAACCGGAAAATCAACCTTAAGAAATTCAAACTCATTTTTACTAAATTCTCAGTTTTCAAAATGTTGTAGTAACTTAGAATGAACATAAGCTTTCAATTTATTAGTAGGGTCAGCAGGTAAACATTCATAAAAAGCATGATCATTCAATTGTCTTCTGATTTCTTCATCATAATCTGTAGCACGTTGAAGCACTATAGCTCCACCTTTATCAGCAGGGTGCACGACCACCAAGAATCTCTTTTAAGGTCAAGTAAGGCATCCCTCTCTGCTTTTCATAGATTATTATATACTTTATTTTGACTTATTTTTAAGCAGACATCAGATTCAACAAGTCTGCAGTAAGTGTCCAATGGTGCATTTCTATTACAAGGTGGAATAAAAGTCGACTTCTTTTTAAAGGGAAGACGACTGCTGGACAGATCAGAAGTGCCACTCTGCTGTATTGTAGCAGTAGAAGCATCAATAGATTGAACAGCTCTTTCAGTTGTCCCAAAGAAGATTTTGAGAGGAAACTTTTACAACGGGAATGTTTTTGGATTTATACTTTAAATACATTGTCATCATTTGGTTTGAATGAAGAATTTGATATTAAGCCTTTCTTATAAGATGGTGTTTCTTCATCTGTTTTCAGCATTGTTTAAATGTTTTGATTAGTGTTTATTGATTAGTATTTCATTTGTATTGATTTGTATGTTTATTGGGTTTAAGTGTTGTATGGCTGTTCTCCCCCTTTTTTTCTCCATCTCTCTCCCTCTCTCTCTCTCACTTCCAGTGTGGTTGTGGAAGCGTGAGTGGACGGAGTGCTGTGAGCGTGGGTGAGTGGATCGTTTCTTTCTTCTTTTCTCTCTTTTTCTGCTGGGCTTTCTGCTGTCTTTGTAGTTGGGCCGTGTGCTACCTGGTTTATCAGGGAAGCATGATGGCCCCAGGTGTGCAAGCTCTGAGCGCGCTAACACGGCGTCACGTGATTAAAGTAGTGTCTACCGCGAGCGTTGAGGATTGTTGTATGGATGTTGGTTAAGTTGTGGGGCATGAATGTATTCTGTCTGCCTCCAGGATGAACAATGCCAGGGTGATTTTTATCAACAGTACTGAGAGAGTGAACGAGTTAGTTGAGCATGGTGTGGTGATTGGTGGTGAGTTTGTTTCTGTTCTCCCCCTCTCGCAACCATCAAAACGAGTCACTTTATCAAATGTCCCCCCGTTTCTTAGTGATGACATACTAACTAATGCGTTGTCACGTTATGGCAAAGTAGTTTCTCCAATTAAGAAGATTCCGATTAGTAGTGTCTCCCCTCTCTTGAAACACATCGTTTCATTTAGGCGTTTCGCGTATATGATAGTTCAGGATGATGCCGAGTTAGATCTGTCACTCAGCTTCAAAGTTGATGGGTTCGAATATGTAATCTTTGTTACGACTGCAAAGACAAGATGCTTTGGCTACGGGAAATTTGAGCACTTAATTAGAAACTGTCCTGATAAGTTGAACGAGAACGAAACGATCGAGGGAGGGAATGCTGAGCCTGCTCCCAGCACGAGTAAAATGATTGAGGCCGGTCCGGTGAGTTCTGAGTCATCGGGGTTGAGCCGAACTGAGACAGAGTCGGTCACGGGGAAGGGACCAGTCGCCGCTAGTGTTGTTGAGGTTGGCTCAATCGCGGTGAATCGGGAATGTTTATGTGCGGCTGATGTGGAGTTATTGGTTAGTGAGTCTGTGGATGGGGTACAGGTGTCTGGGAGCTCCGTAAAAAAGCAGGGCTGTGACGCTACAGAGAACACTGTCGAATCGATGTTGCAGAATGTTTGTGAGGTGAATGGGATAGATATGGAGGTAGAACAAAATATGTTCAAAGTGCCCCAAAAAAAGAAGAAGAGGGGTAATTCTCAAGATGCAAAGGTTTTAAAGAAACTTGATCTTCAAGCTATTGACGACTAAGAGACTGGGAGTGACAGTGAGTTATCAGACTCTAGTGTGGTGCTCTCTCAGAATGATTTTTCTAGTCGGAATTATGATGTCGAAGATATAAAGTTGTTTCTTAAATCAACTAAAAATAAGAGAGGTGGTTTGTGTTCAGGAATACTTTCCTGACATCAAACAATTTGTTGAAAAGGAATCTGATGGTAGAGGGTTGTTTTACTAACAAAGAGGTATATCAGTTGAAGAAAATTGTGAGGAACTTAAACAAAGAATTAAATAATGATGTTTAAGAAATCAAAGGGGTGTTTTAGATTTGATGTGTTTTGGTGGGTGTTTTTTTTGTTAATTATCACCATGAGTGAGGTACGCATGGCTACCTTGAATGTGAATGGTGCCAGGGACATGAAGAAAAGAGCTATGTTATATGAAATGATTAAACAAAAGAATATTGATGTTATAATGTTGCAAGAAACACACAGTGATGGTGGAAACGCTGATAGTTGGGCAAGGGAGTTTGAGGGGATCTTTATACTGAGCCACCATACTTCAACAAGTGCTGGAGTTGCTGTTTTGTTTGCAAAAAGTTTTAGTCCAGTTTCTTATGACTATGAAGAAATTGTTAAAGGTTGACTTTTAAAAGTGAGAGCTTGATTTGAGAGTAATGTCTTTGTTTTTATTTGTGTGTATGTTCCAACTGCTGCAGTTAAATAATGCTTTTTTTAGATTCACTCTGTTCTACTTTGCAAAATTGTTTATCTGAGGAATTTTTAGTTTTGGGTGGGGATTTTAATTGTACTGAGTGCATGCTTGACAGGAATCACGTTGAACCTCATTTGCCTTCTCAACCCACACGGAAATAACCTATATAAACGTATATGTTTTAATATAGGTTTTGGTATAGGTTTTTAATATATGTGACATATATAAAATTGGCCGTTTTCCTATGAAAACGGGCAATTTTATATATGTCACATATATTAAAAACCTATACCAAAACCTATATTAAAACATATATGTTTATATAGGTTATTTCCGTGTGGGTAAATTCCATAACATGCCAATTACATGTGATACCAATTTCACGTGTTCGCACATAAGTTTTTTGCATTTTTTATTTTTTTTTAGTTAGTTCTTAGTTATTGCCTTGATAATAGAAAATATGAGCTAAGCATCATGTATGACAGTTGCCAAAGTGAGATATGAGCTAAAATGACCAGATCCTGCCATGAGCTATATAGGAGACATATCTTGTATGTACATATAGGGCTTTTTTGTGGATATAAAGAAGCAATACAGGAGACCTATATGGCCTGTATATGCACATATATTGCGCTCACCTCAATTTTGCCTATATGTGGCATATATACGCATATATGCAGCATATATATTATCATATATGTGCATATATACTGCATATAGGTTTCATATATGCGCATATATCCTCATATAGGTTCTTTCCATGTGGGAAAAACGACTTATCCACATTATTAAAAAGCATGAACTGGTTGATACTTGGAGGCAGTTAAATGGAAATGAGAGACAATACACATGGGTTCATACAAGGGATAATGTTATATCTTTTGCTAGATTAGACAGGTTCTATGGTTTTAAGCATCAGCTTAATTTTTTTTAATAATTGTTTAATTATTCCAGTATGTTTATCTGATCATGCGATGGTGCAGTGTAGTTTTGTGTTGAAGTGTGTTAAACCAAAAAGTGCTTACTGGCATTTTAATGTCTCTTTGCTGAGTGATAATTTTTTCAGGGAATCTTTTAAGTTTTTTGGGAGAATTATAGGAAGACTAAGCCTGAGTTCCAAACCTTACAACAGTGGTGGGACTTTGGCAAGGTTCAAATTAGACAATTCTGTCAACAGTATACTCTCAATGTAACTAGAGAGTTACAACGATCCTTAAAGAGCCTGGAAACTGAGATAATTAAATGTCAGCAGTTAGTGGATACAACTGGAAATCTTTCTTTTTTAGAGTTAAGTTTAAAGAAAAAAGCTCTGTTAGCGATCTACTTGGTTATAAAACACAAGAGGCACTGGTCCGGTCGAGATTTCAAAATATAGCCCAGATGGATGTACCATCCAAATACTTTTTTAGCCTTGAAAAAAAAGAATGGGCAGACGCGTTTAATTCAGGCTTTACGCTCTGATGATGGCCAGGTGTTACTGGATCCTGTTAGCATTCGAAGGAGAGCAGTTTGTTTTTATCAGAACCTTTATAGAAGTGAGTTTGAGCCAGGGAATGGTGAAGAAAGTTCATTTTTTGCCTCCCTTCTGCAGATGTCTGAAGAGGGTAATGCAGTTCTCTCAGGTGTTCTGAGCTTGGGGGAGCTGTATAAGGCCCTGCAATGCATGGAGTCTGGGAGAGCTCCTGGAATCGATGGGCTCCCAGTTGATTTTTATAAATCTTTCTGGACAGAGCTGGGACTGGACCTGTTGCAGGTGCTGAGTGACAGTTTGTTTAAAGGTACGATGCCTTTGAGTTGTCGCAGAGCAATAATCACCCTTATACCTAAAAAAGGTGATTTGACTGATATAAAGAGCTGGCGTCCCGTCTCACTTCTTTGTACTGATTACAAATTGCTCTCCAAGGTTCTAGCAAACCGGTTGTCTGGAGTGTTGGATCAGGTAATACACCCAGATCAGTCCTATTGTGTTCCTCATAGATTCATCTTTGATAATATTTCCTTAGTTAGGGATGTTTTGGAAGTTTCTAAATTATTCAGTTTAGATTTTGGCCTGATTTCTTTGGATCAGGAAAAGGCTTTTGATAGAGTGGAGCACGTCTATCTATGGAAAACGTTAGAAGCCTTTGGTTTTTGTCAAGAATTTATAAGAATGGTCAAGGTACTCTATAGTGAAGTTGAGAGTATACTGAAGATTAATGGCGGTTTATGTGCTCCATTCCAGGTTGAAAGGGGCATTAGACAGGGGTGCTCCTTATCTGAGATGTTATATTCCTTGGCGATTGAACCACTGTTACAGCAAATCAGATCAATGATGTGCAGTATATGCCTGCCTAATTGTAAAAATAATATTTGTTTGTCTGCTTATGCGGATGATGTTATGGTTTGTATTAGGGGGGAAAATGATATACAGATTTTACTTGAATTAATCAACAATTTCATGCCTTTGTCTTCTGCTAGAATAAATGGGAAAAAATGTGAGGCACTTTTGGTCGGTCGGTGGGCTGATGGCAGACCGAAACTTCCTGATGGGCTAACTTGGAGAAGAGATGGTATAAAATATTTAGGAGTGTTTTTGGGGGATACTGTGATTCAACAGAGGAACTGGGAAGGGACTGTTGAGAAAATTATGGGACGTCTAGAAAAATGGAAATGGCTGTTTCCCAATATGTCTTATAGAGGACGTACTCTTGTTATGAATAATTTGGTTGTGTCTTCCCTATGGCACAGGTTGGCCTGTGTGGATCCTCCTTTTGAACTTTTAACAAGGATTCAAGCCGTTTTTGTGGACTTCTGCTGGGACAAACTACACTGGGTACAACAGAGCGTTTTGTACCTACCAAAGGAAGAAGGAGGGCAAGGACTGGTACATCTACAGAGCAGAACTGCAGCCTTTCGTTTGCAGTTTTTACAGAGACTATTTGATGGTGCACATGATGTCAGTTGGAAGACAGTTGCTTGTGCCATTTTGCAAAAAGTTGGGACATTTGGTCTGGACAAACATCTTTTTCTACTGAATCCTGCAAAAATGGACTTGCCAGTGTTACCATCTTTTTATAAAAATCTTTTTAAAATATGGAGCTTGTTTCGAATTCAGAAGGCTGGAAGTTCTTATTCTTTGTATTGGCTTTTAGAAGAACCTTTGATACTTGGAGCTCGTTTAGATTTAACTGACAATAGCAACTTTTCTGGGTCTGGTTCTGCACTTTTAAGATCAAAGATTGTTACATTAGGACAGATGCTGACTTTGGCTGGCCCTAATCTAGAGAATGAAGAAATGGTACCTCAGCATTTGGGTATTAGGTTTGTTCATCTTGTTTTGTGTTATTTGTCAAAATTGTAGGCAGCCCTTACAGCTGAGGAGGTGAAGATGTTAAAAGATTATTATTCTGGGGTGAGTTCTCCTAATGAGCAGGATTTGTAACCCTGTCTAATGATTGCACCTATTCTTGAGGGGCATACAGGTTTTTTTTTTAAGATTTGGGACTCCTTGTGGTTGGACCTATTGTCAACAAAAGGGAATTTGTTGTACAGAGCATGTGTTATGAATGGAGATCTCTCTATAAACCGCCACTGGCTAAAAGGGGAGGGGATATACAGTGGAGAATCCTTCATGGCATTATTGCTGTCAATTCCTTTATTTCTGTATTAAATCCAGAGGTTAGCTCAGAATGCCCATTTTGTCCTCAAAGGGAGACACTTTTTCATGCTTTTTTGCAATGTTTAAGATTGAAATCAATTTTCACATTATTGGAAGGATTCTTCAGCTGTTTTGATGAGTTTTTTTTTTCAGTTGAAATGTTTATTCTGGGGTTTAAGTATAGTTGAAGCAAGAGGCATGTTTGCCAGTTGTTGAATTTTATCTTGGGACAAGCAAAATTGGCAATATATGTGAGTAGGAAGAATCGGATCGAGAAGAAACCTTGCCAAAGTGTTACTGGGGTCTTTCTAATGCTGGTTAAGTCAAGAGTGTTGATTGATTTTAAGTTTTATAAAACTATGGACTTGTCAACTTTTGAGATGATTTGGTGCAGTCACGGAGCATTGTGTGTTGTTTCTGATGGTATTTTGTCTTTTTCTTTGTAATTTTTCTTTTTTTGCTACTTTATAGTGTTTTTTAAAATCTTTGTATTTGTATGAAGAATTATTGTTAATAAAGTTTTTCTAAAATTCAATGTCTCTCTCTCTCTCTCTCTCTCTCTCTCTCTCTGTGCGCATGTGCTGAGTGAGTGGGCGGAGTTTTTGAGTGCGAGTGTTTGGTGTGTGCAGGTACGAGTGGTTTACTTTTTTCCCATCTTTTTTTTCTCTCCTTTTGTGAATATTGTTTGTCATTCTAGATTGGGAGGGTAAAGTAAGTTTATAACACACCGGAGCAGCTGCTCACGGTTTTCTGCCAGGAGCATGGCCGCCCCAGGTAGTGGGAACTTTGATTTCCTAACAAGGCGTCATGGTGTCAAGGTAGACTCCGCTGTGAGTGTGGAAGAATGCAGTCTGGCGATAGGTGAAGTGATTGGTACTGAAAACATCTTGTCTGCATCCCGTATGAACAACGCTATTGTGGTGTTTGTAAAGATGGTTGATTTAGCGAACCAGTTAGTTGAAAGTGGTGTAGTGATAAATGGAATTTTCACCTCAGTGCTTCCCCTCTCCACCCCCTCGAAAAGAGTAACTTTGTCTAATGTACCACCCTTTATCTCGAATGAGGTTTTGACTGGAATGCTTTCTCGCTATGGCAAAATTGTTTCTCCTATAAAGATGATTCCAATCGGGTGCAAGTCCCCGCTTTTAAAGCATGTTGTGTCTTTTAGACGTTATGTCTATATGGTTCTACAAGACAATTTGGATGAATTGGATTTGGCTTTAAATTTTCGTCAGGACGAATTTAACTATGTTATCTTTGTCACAACAAACAACATGAAATGCTTTGCTTGCGGGGAAACAGGTCACTTGATCGGCGCCTGTCCAGGTAGAAACCAGCCGGATAAAAATCTTTTACCGGCTGATGGTGGAAAAAATGCTGTGCGTGATGATAAGATGCAGAATGATGTTGTTGCTGTGCCTGCTGCAGTTGATACACCCAGCACAAGTCGGCCTCAGGAATCAGTACCAAAGACAGTAGTCGAGATAAGTACGAATGTACTGCCTACTGATACGCTTGATGAGAGAGAGAATGACGCGGTTGACGCGGAAAGAGACGGGTCTTCCCCGGCAGATGAGCAACCAGTGCAGGTTCTAGTAAACGAATCGCAAGATAGCGGTAACCCTGCTACAGCTGCGGGGCAAACGTCTCTTAATATAGAGCAAGATCAAACTTTTATGATGGATTTAGACGACATTGCTTTTAAGACGCCTCAGAAGAGACGACTAAAGCAACAGAATGCTGGTAAACAGACTAAAAAAACAGATAATTGTGACTTAAGTCAATCTGAAATGGAGAGTGAGAGTGATATCTCTGAATGTAGTGTTTCATGTAGTCTACCTCAAAGTGGTTTATAAAGTCCTTTAAAGATATAAAGTCCTTTCTTAAGGTGACCAAAAATGCTAGAAAAGTAAGAGTGGAAGAGTATTTTCCTGATGTTCTGCAATTTATTGAGAACGCAAAGACTTTTAGAAGTGATGGAGGTTTCACTAACCAGGAAGTGTATCGGTTAAAGAAGATTCTTGCCAAACTTAATGCTCAACCAAGGCTCAATGCTAGTAATGAAAGCACATAAATATCTTCCTTGTTGTTTTCTTTGGCTGTACTCATTTTGTTTTTTCCTTTCCTTTCCTTTCTCATGGGGGAAATTTTTATGGCCTCCTTAAATGTGAATGGGGCTAGAGATGTTGGGAAAAGGTTTCATTTATATGAGATAGTTAAGCAAAAGAAAATTGATATCTTATTTATTCAAGAAACGCACAGTGATATATTAAATAGTTCCGACTGGGCTAAAGAATTTGATGGGCTATCGTTTTTTTAAGTCATTTGACTTCAACCAGTGGTGGGGTTGCCATTCTATTTTCTAAGAATTGTATTCCCTGTTCATATCAGGTAGAGGAAGTTATAAAAGGCAGGCTTTTGAAAGTGGTTGCCCAATTAATATTTTTAGAAGCTGTTCAATTTGTCCAGTTGGTTTGTCTGATCACAGTTTGTTACAGTGTGTTGTATCTCGTGTTTCCATTAAACCAAAAAGTGCTTATTGGCATTTTAATAGCAATTTACTATGCGACAAGCATTTTATAAATATTTTTAAAGAGTTTTGGAAGAATTTTAGAACCACAAAATTATCTTTTAAATGTGCGCAGCAGTGGTGGGATGTAGCAAAAGTACAAGTTAAACAGTTCCCAGCAGGCACACAACGTCATATGACGTTAATATTAGGTTAGATTTAGGTTGTGACGTCAGGTGACCAAAATTCAACGTCTAGCCAGCATCTAAGGACAACGTTATTTAACGTCCAATAACGACGTCAAATGATGTTGATATTTGGTTGATTTTAGGTTGTGTTGAAAAGTGACCAAAATCCAATGTTGAGCCAACATCTTAAACCAACGTCATATTGATGTCAAATACTGACATTTATTCGTCAGGTATGGCAAACAAAATCCAACGTCTGATAGACGTCATAGTGGTAACGTCCACACAACATCAAGCTTGAACATCATTAGACGTTGATATTTGGTTGTTTTTAGGTTGCGTTGTCAGAGGTGTAAAATCCAGGTTCGGTGAGTAAAAGTCCTCCCCAGTATTTAGTTCCAATCACCGGGATTTGCTAATTAGCACAGTTTTTTTTAAACAGGAGGACAGAGATTGGACCAAAACATTTCTTTCTCAAGTCTCAAGGCAAATCCCAAGTCCTCAAAGAGTTAAAGTTAATGAGATAACTGAATGATGATTGTGCATTAGTGATGAACACCTGCTGTTATTACAGAGGATCATATGTTGACGTTTTACTGGTTAAAATGATGTCACCATCGTGGAGATCAGTATTTGCTCTAGTTGGGCTCTTGACCCTTGACTCCTGGGTTAGATCTTTTTCTGTTACAATGCATATGTTGTTGTAAAGCAGTGAGATCAGAGCTTTCATATGGTGAGATGATCATCAAGAGCTTATGTGAACACATACAAAATAACTTTCTTTACTTCTTATGTTAAGATTTTAAAGCTAAAATCAAAGCTACTGCAGGTTAAGCACCTATAATGTTCTTCTAACAGTTATAGTGAATAAATTTAAAACTTGTATAATGCATGAAACATTTTTTAACATCTGTACTACTTAGACACACACAGACATCAAGAACCAGCATATGAATCTCAGCAATGGTGACAATCAACAAAACGCTTCATGCTGCAAAGCATGTTGGGTAACAGCATAGTAAACACTCCCATCATGCACTGCAGTATGACTAATTACTGTCACCACTGTTGAGGAGCGTATGATAAGTGTTAATGTCTTAAAGCCTGAGCTGATGCAGTTTTTTCTTCCAATACTGAAGCATTACAGTGATGTTCGTTTAATAGGGTTTTTTACTGCAGTTGTACAATAGCTACATGTAACTCAATAAATCAAAGAGAGAGACCTCTTCATGATGCTTATCCAAATGAGTTCTATGGAGAGAGTTTTAGCTAATCTGCTGCTGCAAGCGTTCAATTCAGCATTGCACAAATGTTTGCAGTAAAACAGTATTGAAATTACTTTAAATTACTTCAAGAGTCAAGAGACAATCTAAAGCAACCCTTGACCACAATTATGGTGACATTGTGTTTTTTTCTTGACCAATAAAACATCAACATCTAAACCTCTTATAATTCTTAATAAGAGATTCTGCAGACATGAAATAAAGTCAGTCTGGTTAGTAATGAGTGAAGCTGGTGATGCTGTTTGTGGAGATGTTTAATCAGATTTTGAGAGATGATTTTTTTTTTTTCAGTTGATTCAAGTCAGTTGTAGTTCTTGTGTTTCTCTTTTTTTTTTCCAGTGGTGCTGCTTGTTAACAGCAGATGTTCATCACTAACACAATCATCATTCAGTTATCTCATTAACTTTAACTCTTTAGGGGCTTGGGATTTTACTTGAGACTTGCTTGAGACTCAAAAGGAAGGACTTGGTCCAATCTCTGTCCTCCTGGTTGAAAAACTGTGCTAATTAGCAAATCCAGGTGATTGGAACAAAATACTGGGGAGGACTTTTACTCACAGAACCTGGATTTTACACCTCTGTGCGTTGGAAAGTGACCAAAATCCAACATCGAGCCAACATCTTAAGCATTGGACATTGACGTCGGCCTGACGTTGGGTTCTGACGTCAACCTGATTTTCATTTCCAACCAAAATGCAACGTCTCATAGACGTCATAGCGGTTGGGGTACAACATCAATCTGACGTCATGTTGACGTCCTGTGCCTGCTGGGTTGTGTCAACAGTATACTCTCAATGTCACAAGAGACATTACTGGTTCAATGAGAACAATTGAGAAGGAATTAGTAGAGCTACAAACGCTTGTTGATAGTACAGGTAATTTGGCTTATTTTGACTCCCTTAATAAAAATAAAAATATTTTAGGTAAATTATTAGATACTGTTACACAAGGAGCTCTGGTCAGATCACGCTTTCAGAGCATAGAATTGATGAATGGACCTTCCAAATTTTTCTTCAATTTAGAGAAAAAAAATGGACAAAGAAGATTTATACTTGCGTTAAGAACTGATGGTGGAACTTTGTTGTCAGACCCTTCTGACATTCGAAAAAGAGCAGTTAGTTTTTATGAAGAATTGTATAAAAGTGAACTTGTGCACAAACAAACTGTTAATGTCTTCCTTGAGAATTCAGTTATCTGAGGAGGCTAATGCTGAGCTAAGCAAGTCTTTAACTCTGGAGGAGTTGGAAAAAGCTCTTCAGAGCATGGAATGTGGGAAAGCACCTGGAGTTGACGGACTGTCGGTGGACTTTTATAAGTCTTTTTGGCCGGACGTGGGTCCGGATCTATTAGAGCTGCTTAAGGAAAGCCTGGCCTCTGGGCGGCTACCCACAAGTTGACGTAGGGCTATTCTCACTTTGTTGCCAAAAAAGGAAGACTTAAATGAGATTAAAAACTGGAGACCAGTCAGTTTGTTGTGCAATGACTATAAATTGCTTTCAAAAGTTTTGGCAAATAGATTAGCGGAAGTTTTGGAGCAGGTGATCCATCCTGACCAGACCTATTGTGTACCTGGTAGACGGATTTTTGATAATATATCTTTTATTAGAGATGTTTTGGACCTTGGTAAAAGTCTGAACATAGATATTGGCCTATTTATGGGATGTTTTAGAGGCGTTTGGCTTTAGTTCCAATTTTATTTCAATGATTAAGGTTTTGTACAGTGACGTTGAGAGTATTCTGAAAGTTAATGGTGACTTATGCGCTCCTTTTAAGGTTTCTAGAGGTGTAAGGCAAGGATGTGCCTTGTCAGGTATGCTCTATGCGTTAGCAATTGAACCTTTTTTAAATAAATTAGGAACAGACTTGTATGGATTGCATATTCCAGAATTTCCAAATGTTTTTAAATTACCTGCATATGCTGATGATGTTGTTATTTTAATTAGTTGTCAGAACGGTGTTGACTTGTTAAAATTGAGTGTTCTCATCTACTAAAGTAAATTGGTCTAAAAGTGAAGCCATTTTGGTTGGGAGATGGGTAAGTGGAGAACCAAACCTCCCAGATGGTCTAGTTTGGACTAGGGAGGGTTTCAAGTATCTCGGAGTGTTTTTAGGTAATGTAGTAGTTGTACAAAAAAACTTTGAAGGAGTTATTGAAAAAATAAAGGGTCGCCTCGAAAAATGGAAATTTTTGCTTCCAAAGTTGTCATACAGGGGCTGAATATTGATTATCAATAACTTGCTGGCATCCTCTTTGTGGCATCGGTTAATGTGTGTCGATCCTCCATCCAATTTCTTAGTTAAAATTCAGTCAATTCTGATTGACTTTTTTGGGATAAACTTCATTGGATTCCAAAGGCTGTTTTGTATTTGCCTAAGGAACAGGGTGGTCATGGACTTGTGCATTTGCAGAGCAGAACAGCAGCCTTTCGGCTGCAATTTGTACAGAGACTTCTGAGTGGACAAGTGGACTCGACCTGGAGATCTATGGCTTTTATGATTCTGCAGTCTTTTGGAGGCCTAGGTTTGGACAAATCTTTGTTTTGGCTGAATCCTAAAAAGATGGATGTATCCAAGCTTCCAATTTTTTATCATGTTTTTAAGGTCTGGACTTTGTTCACTGTGCAAAGACCCTGCAGCGTAAGTTCCTTACACTGGTTGCTACAAGAGCCTTTAATCTGTGGTTCACGCATGGACATATCTGTTGCAGGCCCCTTTCCTGCACTCAATGGAATTCTCCTCTCTTCTAAAGTAACAACTCTTGGATGTTTATTGCAGTTGGCAGGAAAAGACTTTAAAAATATTGACTTAGTTGCTGGTCGTTTAGGCTTTCATTCAAAACGGACAGTCGCTAAACTTCTAGAGCAATGGAGAGCTTCTCTTACAACAGAAGAAATCAAGCTGCTGGATGACTACAATGAAGAATTAATTGTTCCGAGCTGTGATGATCCTTTCCCTGCGTTGTCACTATCTCTTAATTTAGAAGGTTGTCAAGGTGTTCTTTTGCACTGTAAAGATTTGGCACTAACTGGCTTAGAGCCAGCTTCTGGGAAAGATTTATATAAAATCTGTGTTAAATCTTTGAATAAAATGTTTTTAAATAATAGAGTGGATACTCCTTGGCGTGATATTGGAAGTTGGAAGAGGGTGAGTACCCTGAATGGAGAGCGTTGTACAAGTCACCATTAACTAAAAAACTTGGGGACCTGGAGAATATTGCATTGTGCAGTTGCAGTCAATGCCTTTATTTCAGTTTTAAATCCTGATGTTGATCATCGTTGTCCTTTCTGTCTGCAGAGAGAAACTGTATTTCATGATTTCATGCAATGTTCTAGACTTGAGCCTTTATTTACTGCCTTGCAAAACTTAGTTTTGTGTTTTGGTGTGACTTTTTCTACTAAGACTTTTATTTGTGGTGTCAAATATGTTCAGAGGAAACGTTTTAAATGTCAACTTTTGAACTTTTTATTAGGTCAAGCTAAAATGGCTGTCTATAATACTAGGAAACACAAAATTGAACGAAATGTGAGTTACAGTTTATTGGCAGTTTTTTTTTAATTCAGTAAAATCTAGAATACTTATTGATTTTCATTATTACAAAGCTATGGATGATCTTACTACTTTTGACTTAGTTTGGTGCTATGGTGGAGCTTTGTGCAAGGTTTCTGAAAACAACCTGGTCTTTGCCCCCATTTTTGTTTAAGCTTCGTAGATTGGATAATGTGTTAATGTTTTTTTTTGTAATAAAGTTTTGTTGAAATCTCAAGAGAGAGAAAGAGCGAGTGTGTGGAGAGCATGTGATTGATAGTGATGGGAAGTTGGGATCATTTTACAGACTCGGACCTTTGAGTCTCATTCAGCAAAATGACTAATCTTTTTTCGAGTCATTTTGTTCATTTTAGCAAAATATAATTAAAATGTTACCTGTTACCTCTCTAACACATCTACTGCTTACACAAACGTTGATCACACTTCAAACAAAACAAAACTATAATGCTATAAGAAACAGAAAAGATTAATTCATTGTTTACCTGGGTCTTTAGTCTATGATTCGCTCACCTCGCCTCTTATCTGACAAGTTTTCGGGTTTGAGTCGTTCGTTCATCACCTGACAGCCCAATTAGCTAACCAACACAGTCTGAGCCGGAAAGAGAATTGATTAGTTCATCTCTCGAGTCTTCGGGTTCGAGTCGTTCGTTCATCACGTGACAGCCTCATAAGGTGAACGAACGACTCTAAAAACCTGAAGACTCGAAACAGGTGAACTAATTCCAGTACAGAACCTAATATGATGTTGAACGAATCACTCCCCGAGACGACTCGTTCGTCCCGAGTCACAAAAGATTCGTTCAAAATGAACGAATCGTTCAAGAACGACCCATCACTAGTGATTAAGCATCTCTGATTGTTACGGTGTATTTCCACTACAGCGTCAAATCCGCACTCAGTGCAGCCGTCAACCCTACAACGCCACTGCTTTGGGGCGTGTGAAATGTATGGTAAAAAGCCGCTCTCAACGCTTTCTCTGTGCCGCTTTCAACCCCATAATGAACCCCGTGAGCGTTTACGCTTAGCTTCCATAGGAAAGAATAGAAAACGCCCACTTCGCTCTGTGAGCTTGTGGTCGCCGAGCCGTAAGCAAGCTTTTTTTTTTATAAAAAAAAGTTTTCTTTCCTTTCTTATCTCTTTCTCTTTTTTTCTTTCTTAAGTTTCCCGCCGAAACATTTAGAGTTAGTTTCGGTGGGAGGGTGCTCCGGGCCGTGTGCTACCTGTTTGGGGAAGCATGACGGCCCCGGATTCACGGGTGCTTACTGCACTCACGTGGCGTCCGTGGTGAGCGTAGAGGAACGTTTTATGTGTAACAGAATGAAAAGATGTTAAACTATTACATAAATGGGGACAGCGCCATCTATGTGGTGCGTGATGTGATTTAGGTGTGGAGTAGGGACCGCCCACAGCAGAGTTAATGAAGCATTGCTGTGGGTAAGTTGCACGTTTCTCGCGATCTGAGAATTACCATATATGTGTCCAAAACACACAAATATTTGCTTCATTGTCACTGTATCTTCCTATGCATATGTTGGGACTGTTTGGCGTCGAGTGAGTTGCATTGAGTCTCCATTGTTCAGGTATGTTGCTAAATGTGTTAAATGTTTAGATTGTTTGATTTAAAATGAGTTGCTCAAGCTGTCCGCTAGGTGGGGATGTTTCCCTGTTACTGTGAGTTTAATTGTACAGGTATGTGCCAAAAAGTTATAATATCGAGGGAAAGTCCATTTATTTCAATAATATGTTTCAAAAAGTGAAACTTGTATGTTGTATTAGTTCACTACACACCAAGTGGAATATAGATAGCACACGTACGTCTGGCCGACGTCGGCCCATGAGCAGAACGTCGGCCTTATAAACTATAACATCTAATAAGGATCGGTCAGGCATAGGCAGGTGTAGTTCGGTCAGTGCTCTATTCTGCCGGCTCATCAAAGGTCGGCCCATGACTCTGCTCACGACCGGAGACCGATGCTGCGCTTTTCTGTTTGAATGTGGACGGTTATTCGTCTCTTAGCAACCCACCAGAGAGAAGGCGACTCATCCGGGACATCTGTGGTTTTCAGGTAAGTTTCCACTTGAGTTAAATTGGGGAAAAAAACTTATTTTGTTAATTATATGACACTTAGTAACTAGTAAGCCCTCGGTGCACTGTAGTACAGGGAAAAAGATTTTGCAGCGAGCCCTACTTGATTTTGGCTCATTTCCAACTAATGTTAACTTGTTTAGCTGCTTAGCTAACGGTAACAGTGTCTCTACAGTGAGCTATTGTTGCGGTTCCTTTTTGAAATAAATGAGTTTTAAATTCATTATTGGATAATGATTGAACGAGACTGTGAATTATTCATGTAATGTTTTAATTCTAGATGTTTATGTAAATACTGCATGCCTTTGACGTTTTGAGAAGTTGCCATGAAAACGGGGCGGCAACATGACACCTGACAGGAAAACTCTCTGGCTGCTGTTGTCACTGCTTTTAGGTAAGTTACGCGTCTTACATCATACAAATGTTACATAAAACTGTTCCTGACTCCTTTCTTTCTTGTAACTGACATGTTTCAGCTGAATATTTACTTTATAGAAATGGTTTAATGTCTTCGAAAAAGTCTGTTAGCATCTCACAGACGAGGTAGGCTAACTCTAGAGATTGAGCTCTTGTTTTTGAAACTTTGGGCTTTTAATCAAATCTTCTTGTGTATATGTCAGGTTTGGACTGAAGTGTAAAGGTTTTGCTGGCTATTTGTCGATGGGTTATTAGAAGTAGGTGAATTTATTTAGCCTAAATGGCTGAAAACAAGTTCATATGCGTTTTGGTCTTTTAAGGTAAACAAATATTGATAAAAAATGTTCTGTGATTTCAGGAGGACAGAAATAAACCCTCCACAACAGATGGGAAGTTCCAAGGTTTCAAAATTTCTTAAGGGAGCTGCTGAGAGCAGCAGGAAATTCAGGTGAACTGAAGAAGCTCATGAAATAACTTAACATGCTTTTTTTCCCACAAAATACAGGGGTTGGACAATGAAACTGAAACACTGGCCAATATAGTGTTGGAGGTTTCATGGCTATATTTATGCAGCCTGGTGGCCAGTCTTTACTGATCGCACATTCCACCAATAAGAGCAGAGTGTGAAGGTTGACTTTGTGCACCCAATAGCTCAAACATTGTACCCTGAAGGTGGTGCCGTGTATTAGGATGATAATGCACCAATACACACAGCAAGACTGGTGACAAGAGTGATTTGATGAACATGAAAGTAAAGTTAAACATCTCCCATGGCCTGCACAGTCACCAGATCTGAATATTATTGAGCCACTTTGGGGTGTTTTGGAGGAGCGAGTCAGGAAATGTTTTCATACACCAACATCACATAGCGACCTGGCCACTGTTCTGCGAAAGGAATGGCTCAAAATCCTTCTGGCTACTGTGCAGGACTTGTATTTGTCATTCCCAAGATGAAATAATGCTGTATTGGCTGCAAAAGGAGGCCAAACGGCATACTAATTGTGGTCTAAACCCAGGTGTTTCAGTTTCACTGTCCAACCCCTGTATATTTCACCTATATCACCATGCATCATTATTATTTTTTTTTTCTGCAAAATTATATATTTATTTATTACAGTAATTTTAAGAAGCTTTTGACACCCAAGTACGTGATACTTTACCTAAAACTAAAAACATAGATTCTGTTATCTAGTTGTAGTATATTATATATTCTGTATATTATTTCTGTTTTCTGCATTTTACCTGTACTTTAGCTTGTTTCCTTCTAATAAACCAGCAACTGCA
>VONZ01002318.1:0-56499 GCA_012976165.1 Labeo catla
GTGGTACTTTTTAATCATTTTCAATGCAGCTCAAATTTGACCTAAGGTTAAGGTGACATTACATTTATAGAGCGTTTATAAATAATCTCAGCACATTCTATCAGTAGATGTTAGCATTAGGGCTGGGCGATAAACACTATTATATTGATGTCACGCAAGGGTGGCTGTAATGAAGCACATGACGATATAGTATTTAGGAAACAGTCTTTTAATAAGTAAATCCAAATGGAACAGGAAAACTCAGAAGTAGGGAAACACAACCTTGTAAAACACAGAGAAGAAAAGACAGAACAGGAAACAAATTAAGATCAAGAACACAAATAACCACAGGGAGTACCAATCTAGAACACAACAAACAGATACAACTAAACAGTTAACTGTTAGTACTAAAATTGCAATAAAAATGCATGTCGATAACAATGATGAGCAGTCTGGACATTTTTACTTGCATGTTGGATAAGGATTCTATTAGAACTACAAACTTGGAAAAAAAAAAAAAAAAAGTGTTAAAAAACTCCAAACCTGACAGACATGTGAGATCCATGGTTCCAAGTAGAGTGGTTTAGATAAAGAAGTTTGAATGAATAATACTAGTATTAGTATAATATTAGTAAGTATCTAACCTAATGAAAAAAAAAATATATATATATGCTTTTCACATTATATTTCATCTGCAACAACATTGTTGACATTTAAAGTGCATCATTAAATCAAACGTATAAGGAGATTTCTCAGCATGAAAGATCCACGAAAGGCAGATCAACATACTACTTTATTTCTCTCCAGTACGGTAGGAAATCAAATTAAACAAAATGTGGAGAATGTTAACTGTGACAAGATAATTGACAGGACAGTTTAAATAGTGATTAGATGCATGTAACTAGGTAACCAAACACCAAATAGCATGTCCCGAAGATTGCCTACCATTCTGCTACACACTCAAAAATATTTACTTGTTCTACACAAAAAGAATACTTTCTTTTAGGGTGTGGTATAAGTATGTAAATTGAGAAGCTGCAACCGTTTTACTGCAGCTGCAGTTAAGAGCTCTGGTTGCTATAGAAACAGGTCTGACATGCACGCTTAGGACTGCATCAGAGCCGTTAAAAACAGAGTTGCAACATGCTTTGATCTTGCTGACACATGCTCATGTAGTTCATGGAGCTCTCAATAGTTCCAAACAACTCCATGCTGCCAGTTAATTTGAATGGATTTAAGCAATTAGACAGCAGTTGCAGTATATTTGCAGTAGATTTCTGGTAAATATTAATGCATAATATGCACTGATTGTGCATTGCTTACTGCACTTTACAGTAGCATTTTATTCTGGGGAGTTATAAAGAGAAATTAGTATGTTCTCATACTCCATGGCAGTCAAATATGAATGAAAATATTAAGTTTAACTTTTCAACACTATTTTGATGAGATATTTGGCGCTAAATAATGTGTGCAATAATTATGATCCATGAATGACCATTTAATATATAACATTTCTTTCTTTCTTTCTTTCTTTCTTTCAATTAGTAAAGTATATAAGGTTAAACTAGAAAAAGCTTTTTTAAATTTTAATGCAAAGAGGCAAAGCAGAGGAATTCGGTGACCAGAAAAATAATGTTCATATTAAATGCCATGGTTTAACCACTAAATGCCTGAATGGCTGTTTTGTTTACGGTGTTGAGACGTGCTGAAGTCGCGCTTATCTTGTCAGTGTTGTGCGCTTGCTTTGCCTTTTATTGTGATAAACAGTAAAGCGTATCCAGCTGAATTCAAGTACAGTTTTGTCAGATGGGTATAAAAAAGTTACAGGGCCCTCCTGTGAAGACTGAAGAGTGTGCCATCAAGAGCTTTCATTTGATATATATCTCCATTTCACCCAAAATGTCACTTATGCTCCTCTGGTTTTCACCCCTCGATTTGTGTATGGTAATAATAATAACAAAACAAAGAAAAAAAGAAAACAAAAAGGGTGTGCTCTCTGCCTTCTCTCGGTCACCTCTCTTCACAGACACGTAAATAAAACAACCTGAATCTCAGTGAATACTTCCCTCACAGATAGGGTTGGGTATCGATAGAATATTATCAATTCAGATTCAGATTCAGATTTTGTTTATCGATTCCGATTCTTTTCGATTCCCAGTTTCGATTCCAATGTGAATAAAAGATGATATCAAGCATATTTATTCTGTTTATTTTTTTGCTAAACAGTTAGTTGCAGCTAAATACCATGAATGAAAATCAACAGGCTACATAAAAACAAGATTCACTTAAGAGCTGTTTGCAAATTAGAGCTGCGTGATTCTGGATAAATTGGGTTGTTGTTGTTTTTTTAAAATGAAAGTTGTGGTTCCCTATCTGTCGTACACTCCGAGTTGTGTCAGTGTACGACACTAGGGGTCGCTCTTGGGAGCCCAAACACCTCTGATAGTTTTGAGAAAGGCCAATGAAATTGGGTGTGCAGATTTTGCATAGCTGACCACGCCCCTGCCATCCGGGTATAAACAGGGCAGCGCGTGCATCTGCTCACTCGTTCTGTTTTTCGGAGCTGAATGCAGTGTCTCTGTGTGAGAAGCGGCATCATTCACCTCTTTGTCATTGGATCTACGGCACAGGCAGCGGTCTCTCCCATCTCCAACACAGCTAGGTGTTGTGAGAGTTCCCCTGGGTGCGTCGACAGCGATCTACAAGAGAAGATTCTCCTCTAATTGAGCAATTTCTCTAAAAGAGCTGACACGGTACAGTCTGTGTGTGTACATCATGCCTTTCCATCCGTGTCCTTCTGGTTGCGGTTTCCACCTTTCCTCTAATGATCGGCACGAGCTGAGGGAGGTTGTCAGGCTTGCGAAGACATGCCCTTGAGCACGCTCCATTTGAGAGCCGCGGCTCACCTCTACTGCTTCCCGCTCCGGTCATTCTACTTCCGGGTACGAGGCCGGTGCGATGTGCGTTGAGGAAGAGCGGGGGGAATTGAGCGAGGCTTTGCCGGGTGCATTCCCGCGGGTCGCTTCTACGTGCTTATCGATGGAGTGTCCGGATGATTTTGAAAGCTCGTCCCAGTACGGGCTGGATCTTTTGTTTGGTCCTCCTGCTGAGGAAGAGGCAGGCTCTGCAGCATCGGAGGGAGAGCGTGAGCCGTCAGAGGCTGACGTCACTGCTGAATTCACTGCTCCGGCGGTCGAATCTCAGTTGGTGGCGGATGCCGAAATGGCCGCCACACTTCAGCGGGCAGCCAGGGAGATTGGGGTTGTGTGGGTTTCCCCGCCCAGCCCCGAACCTTCTAGGCTGGATGACTGGTTCCTGGGTGGCGGACGTGACTCGAGAACAATACGCCAACTCCCCGTCCCTCACCACCCTCGATGGCGGTCCAGCGAGGGGGTATACGGAGGTCCCCCAGGTGGAGAGAGCGATTGTGAAGCACCTGTGCCCGCAAAACGCCACCTCCTGGAGGGGCCGCCCGAGACTCCTGTCCAGGGCCTGTAAGCTTTCATCTGCACTCGTAGCGAAGGCTTAAGCGGCCTCTGGGCAAGCTGCCGGTCCTGCAGCTAGACCCGCCCAACGGTCCAGTTCTCGTAGGAAGGTGGCACCACCAGCTCGTCCTCAGGCCACTAAGAACCCTCGTCAGGCTTCAAAGCGTTCCTGAGAAGGGCAGCCCAGGGAAGAGGGATCGTTTGACCTGTCCGGATCCACACTCGACGAGGGGATGAGCGCTGGATTCGGCTCCAACTCGGCTGTCTGCCACCTGGCAGATGGCCACCACATGGTCAATAAAAGAGCAATTTCCTTCTTCTCTGGGTGTCACTCATAGCACCTCCGACCCTCTACACGACAGTCAGATGCTGTATCCTCCGTTCAGGGCATGCGGTCACACACCTACTGTGTTCCCTCATGTTCTGAGACAGCAAGCTCGTTCAGACGATTTCTCCTCTCAGGGGAATCCTCTGCTCAGCTCTCACGGCACGAACTCGCCAGGGAAAACAGCCGGTGGTCTCCGGGGCTTCTCACCTCCGGCGGTTCTTCATGCGGAAATCGCAATCCTTCTGGTGAAGGATGCAATAGAAACCGTTCCCTCAGCCGAAATGAACAAAGGGTTTTACAGCCCCTACTTCACTGTACCCAAGAAGGGTGGTGGGCTCAGACCAATCTTAGACCTGAGGGTTTTGAATCGGGCCCTACTCAAGCTCCCGTTTAAAATGTTAACCCTCAAGCACATTCTCACGTGCGTCAGGGCTCAAGATTGGTCTGTGGCAATAGACCTGAAGGACGCGTACTTTTCATGTCTTGATCCTTCCAAGACACAGGCTGTTCTTGCGGTTTGCCTTCGAAGGACAGGCTTATCAGTACAAAGTTCTTCCCTTCACCTTCTCCCTGTCGCCCCGCGTCTTTACGAAGGTAGCGGAGGCTGCCCTTGCCCCCCTCAGGGAAGTGGGCATCCGCATTCTCAATTATCTTGACGACTGGTTAATTCTAGCTCACTCGTGGGATTTGGTTTGCGTTCACAGGGACGTGGTTCTCAACCACCTTGCTTAGTTGGGACTTTGGGTCAACTGGGAAAAGAGCAAACTCTCCCCGGTGCAGAGGTTCTCTTCTCTCGGTGTGGAACTGGACTCGGTCAGTGTGTCTGCACATCGCTCCCCAGAGCGCGCACAGTCAGTGCTGAGGTGTATGGCAACACTCAGATGCGGGTCTACGGTCCCCCTGAAACAAGTTCAGAGGCTCCTGGGGCACATGGCATTCTCAGCCGTGGTCACGCCGCTGGGTTTGATGCACATGAGACCGCTACAACACTGGCCTTATACCGGAGTCCCGAGATGGGCGTGGCACCGAGGCAGGTTTCGTATGAACATCACACCATCGTGTCGCAAGACACTCAGTCCGTGGACAGACATTGTGTTCCTGCGGTCGGGAGTATCCTTGGAACAAGTGTCCAGAGGCATCATTGTCACCACAGATGCTTCCAAGACAGGCTGGGGTGCCGTCTGCAACGGGCAGGCAGCTTCCGGGGTCTGGACAGGCCCCCGACTGCATTGGCACATCAATTGCCTAGAGTTGTTGGCAGTGCTTCTAGCCCTGAGGAGGTTCCGACTTTTGATTCAGGGCAAGCATGTGTTGGTCCGATCAGACAACACGGCGACTGTGGCCTACATCAACCACCAGGGTGGTGTACGCTCCTTTCGCATGTACACCGAAAGAAAAAACAATTCACTTCCCGTTTGTTGCGGTTGCACGCTTAGAGTTTGAGCTCCGTCGAGTTAATTTGTTATTGTCTGTTTTTCAATTCAAAATCAATTTTATACACCATCATTCTCGTTTCTTATAACGTGTGAATATACCCCCTATTGTATTCTACAACTAAAACATCCGGATTGCTTTGTTATCACTAGTTTTGTCTAGATTTCCCGAGTCGCTAGCTTATAGCCCGTTAGCAGCACCAGCGTGGTTGCCGCTAATCCTGATTGCATTGTTTACACACTGCTTACACACATTTCCATTGTTTACTCACTGTTACTTGCTTTAATGGCGAATTTGTGTCCACCTTTGAGTGCAGGTGAGGACACGTTCGAGCTGCACTCGTTGCAGCTCGAGCTGGAGGCCGTGGAGAAGCAGATCCAGGAGCTGTTGGTGCGGCAGACGGAGCTGAGAGAGCGGAGGGCCGCTCTGGAATCCTCCCGGGTGAGTATACAGCGCGATACTAACACTCTGACCACCTCTACTCCGTGTGCTTCTCTGCACAGCTCCCGTGCACCCTGGACGCGATCTTCCCAGATGTCCTTCACTCCGGCGCCGGGACACCACGGACCCTGGGTGCAGCAGCAGCGGAAGACGCGAGCCAGGCCCCGGCCGAGGACCTCGCCCCCTCCGCCGCCTCCGGTCTTCGAGATCTCCACCCGGAACCGCTTCGCTCCCCTCCGCGAGACGGAACGCGACGCTGTGATCGTTGGAGACTCCATTGTCCGGTACGTAGGTGCTACTTTAGCTAAAGGTAAAGTCCACACCCACTGTTTTCCTGGTGCTCGCGTTCTCGATGTTTCTGCGCAGATACCCGCAATCCTGAAGGACGGCGAGAGCGTCGGCGCGATCGTCCTGCACGCGGGGGTGAACGACACCAGGCTGCGGCAGACGGAGGTTCTGAAGAGGGACTTCAGCAGCCTGATCGAGACGGTTCGCAGCACGTCGCCCGCGACGAGGATCATCGTGTCAGGACCGCTTCCCACGTATCGACGTGGGCACGAAAGGTTCAGTAGACTCCTTGCTCTAAATGAATGGTTATTGACATGGTGTAAAGAACAGAAACTGCTCTTTGTTAATAATTGGAATCTTTTCTGGGAACGTCCTAGGCTTTTCCGTGCGGATGGCCTGCACCCCAGCAGAGTCGGAGCAGAGCTGCTGTCGGACAACATCTCCAGGACACTACGCTCCATTTGACTAGTAAGTACATTCTCAAATGATTGCTATGATGGCTTTTGTTCTGAACGCTTAAATGATAGTAGTTGCACTGTGCAATCTATAAAGACTGTGTCTGTTCCTCGAATAGTGAGATCAAAACATAAATTTAATGCAGGATCTAGAAAAAATCTGATCGTAATTAAACCAGAAAAAAGCAAAATACACGAACAGAAACCATTTTTAAAGCTTGGGCTCCTAAACATTAGATCACTTGCACCCAAAGCAGTTATTGTGAATGAAATGATCACAGATAATAGTTTTGATGTACTCTGCTTAACTGAAACCTGGCTAAAACCTAATGATTATATTGGTCTAAATGGGTCTACTCCACCAAACTACTACTATAAGCATGAGCCCCGTCAGAGTGGTCGTGGTGGTGGTGTTGCAACAATATATAGTGATATTTTCAGTGTTACTCAGAAAACAGGATACAGGTTTACTTCATTTGAAATACTTTTGCTTAATGTTACTCTGCCAGATATGCAAAAGAAATCTCTCCTATCTCTTGTTTTAGCTACTGTGTATAGACCGCCAGGACCATATACAGATTTCCTAAAAGAATTTGCAGAATTCCTTTCAGAACTATTGGTTAATTTTGATAAAGTGCTAATTGTTGGCGATTTTAACATTCACGTTGATAATACAAATGATGCGTTAGGACTTGCGTTTACTGACCTAATAAACTCTTTTGGAGTCAAGCAAAATGTCACCGGGCCCACTCATCGTTTTAATCATACGCTAGATTTAATTATATCGCATGGAATTGATCTTACTGATATAGATATCGTACCTCAAAGTGATGATGTTTCTGACCATTTCCTTGTATCGTGCATGCTGCGTATCACTGATATTAACTGTATGGCTCCGCGTTATCGTCTTGGCAGAACTATTGTTCCAGCCACCAAAGATAGATTTACAAATAACCTGCCTGATTTATCTCAACTGCTCTGTGTACCCCTTAATACACAGGATCTAGACAAAATGACTAGCAATATGGGCACCATCTTCTCCGATACGTTAGAAGCTGTTGCCCCCATCAAATTGAAAAAAGTTAGAGAAAAACGTATTGCACCATGGTACAACAGTAATACCCATTCCCTCAAAAAAGAAACTCGCAATCTTGAGCGCAAATGGAGAAAAACTAACTTGGAAGTTTTTAGAATTGCATGGAAAAACTGTATGTCCAGATATAGACAGGCTTTAAAAGCTGCTAGGGCTGAGCATTTCCGCGAACTCATAGAAAATAACCAAAACAATCCTAGGTTTTTATTTAGCACAGTGGCTAGATTAACAAATAACCAGACACCACCTGATCTAAATATTCCTTTACAGTTTAATAGTAATGACTTTATGAATTTCTTCACTGATAAAATAGATAACATCAGAAATACAATAACCAATGTAGATTATACTGCATCTAATATGTCAACTTCTTTCGCCGCACCCCAAGAAAAACTGCAGTACTTTACCGCTATAGGACAGGAAGAGTTAAATAAACTCATCACTGTGTCTAAACCAACAACATGCCTATTAGATCCCGTACCCACTAAATTACTAAAAGAATTGTTACCTGTGGCAGAAGAACCGCTTCTCAATATTATCAACTCATCGTTATCTTTAGGTCACGTCCCTAAACCATTCAAGCTGGCGGTTATTAAGCCTCTTATTAAGAAACCACAACTAGACCCTAGTGAACTGGCAAATTACAGACCCATTTCTAATCTTCCATTTATGTCTAAAATTTTAGAGAAAGTTATATCTGTTCAACTGTGCTCATTCTTGCAAAAAAATGATATCTATGAAGAATTTCAGTCAGGCTTCAGGCCCCATCACAGCACAGAAACTGCACTTGTTAAAATCACTAATGACTTGCTTCTTGCGTCAGACCAAGGCTGCATCTCACTGCTAGTTTTACTTGATCTTAGTGCTGCGTTCGACACTATAGATCATGACATACTAATAGATCGACTACAAAATTATGCAGGTATCCAAGGGCAGGCTTTAAAATGGTTTAGATCCTACCTGTCTGATCGCTACCACTTTGTTTATTTGAATGGGGAGTCATCTCAGTTATCACCAGTAAAGTATGGAGTGCCACAAGGATCTGTTCTAGGTCCTCTACTATTTTCAATATACATGCTGCCCCTTGGTAATATTATTAGAAAACACGGGATTAGTTTCCATTGTTATGCTGATGATACTCAACTATATATCTCAACAAGACCAGATGAAACTCCTGAATTATCAAAGTTAACAGAGTGCGTTAAAAATGTAAAAGATTGGATGACCAACAATTTTCTGCTATTAAATTCAGATAAGACAGAGATATTACTTATTGGACCTAAAAACAATACACAGAATCTTTTGACTTACAATTTACAACTAGACGGATGTACTGTTACTTCCACTACAGTCAAAAGCCTGGGTGTTATATTAGACAGCAACTTGTCTTTTGAAAATCATATTTCTCATGTTACAAAAACAGCATTCTTCCATCTTAGAAACATTGCCAAGCTGCGAAACATGTTACCTGTTTCTGATGCAGAAAAGCTAGTTCATGCATTCATGAGCTCTAGACTGGACTATTGTAATGCACTATTAGGTGGTTGTCCTGCATCTTCAATAAACAAGCTACAGATAGTCCAAAATGCAGCTGCTAGAGTCCTTACCAGGTCAAGAAAATATGATCATATTACCCCAATTTTAAAGTCTCTGCACTGGCTACCTATTAGGTTCCGCATCAGCTACAAAATAGCACTTCTTACCTATAAGGCACTTAACGGTTTAGCTCCTGCGTACCTAACTAGTCTTCTACCACGCTACAATCCATCACGCTCCCTAAGGTCACAAAACTCTGGACTGTTGGTAGTACCTAGGATAGCAAAGTCCACTAAAGGAGGTAGAGCTTTTTCACATTTGGCACCCAAACTCTGGAACAGCCTTCCTGATAACGTTCGGGGTTCGGACACACTCTCTCTGTTTAAATCTAGATTAAAGACACATCTTTTTAGCCAAGCATTCAAATAATGCATCTCTCAAACTTTTTCTGCAGCTATATCTGATCAAATGTTCATTATCAATCTTTAAGCTCTGGTTAACAAATCTTTCTTTTCTTAGTTTGAACAGCAGCTACGCTAATTATGTTCCTATTTGTTCTCTGTTCCTGCCATGGGATTGACATCCCATGGTAACTAGGAATTCACAAGCTCCAGTCTTGATCCAGAACACTTAAGAAAAGATGATGCCAACCCCTCAGAGGACTTCAGATGATACCAACCCTGAAAACATACAGCACTACCGAATTCTGCTACTAATTTATAGTGTTCTTTGTCTGTTTGATTACATCATTACTTGATCTTTACCACACATCTCTGCCATATGTACATCAAGCTACTACTACATGTATTGTAAAAATGTCAATTTGGTGTAAAGCTGCTTTGCAACAAAATGTATCGTGAAAAGCGCTATATAAATAAATTTGAATTGAATTGAATTGAATTGAATGTCACAACTAGCCCGCCATCTCCTGCTGTGGAGCCAACACAGACTCAGGTTTCTGTGTGCCACTCACATTTCGGGCGAAGCCAATCGTATGGCCGATTCTCTGTCACGACAGGTTTCGCTCGGAGGCGAGTGGAGGCTCCACCCCCAGTCGGTCCAACTGATTTGGGATTGATTCGGCCAGGCACAAGTAGATCTCTTTGCCTCACCGGAATCCACCCACTACCAGCTGTGGTACGGTCTAACCGAGGCCCTCTTCGGTATAGATGCACTGGCACACAGTTGGCCGAGGGGCCCAGTGAGCCTCATTGCACAGACTCTGTGCAAAGTCAGGGAGGACAAGGAACAGATTCTCTTGGTAGCCCCCTTCTGGCCCAACAGAATCTGGTTCTCAGATCCATTTGAGCCCCTTCAGTCAGTCGAACTTGACGCCCTCTCGTTAAGACGACTCTCCTGACTGCGCTCACTTCTGTCAAGAGAGTGGGAGACCTCCAAGCCCTCTCCGTTAACAGTTCGTGCCTGGAATTCGGGCCGGCAGATTCTCACGTTGTCCTGAGACCCCGGCCTGGATACGTGCCCAAGGTCCCCACCACTCCCTTCAGAGATCAGGTGGTGACCTTGCAAGCTATTTCTTCTCAGGAAGATGACCCCAGCCTGACCTTGTTATGCCCAGTCCGTGCCCTGCGCATTTACATGGAACGAACTCAGCCCTTCAGACGTTCTGAACAGCTCTTTGTCTGTTATGGAGGACAGCAGAAGGGGAAAGCTGTCTCCAAGCAAAGGATTCCCACTGGCTAGTGGACGCAATCCGTACAGCCTACCAGGCCAGAGGCCTACCCTGCCTACTGGGAGTGAGAGCCCACTCGACCAGGGGCGTCGCTGCCTCAGCAGCTCTTGCAAATGGGGCCTCATTAACAGACATCTGTAGAGCTGCAGGTTGGGCTACACCTAACACATTTGCCAGATTTTACAGTTTGCGTATGGAACCAGTGTCAGCTAGAGTCTTAAACGCAAGCTCTTGACTCAGCACGCTGGTCGGTGTAGAGCTTGCCTAAAGTGCTACCCCTAATGGTGATTACGCTTCTAAGTTTCAGCAGGTTTCCTGACGTGAACCCTGGACACCCTTTCCATCATTGTCACTTCTGGACGTAGGAGAGTTTTTGCGGAAGAACTCACTGCAAAATTCCAACACAAGGTATGAACACCTTTATTTACTCATGGTTGGATTTGTGCCCCATATGTAGTGGCTCCTTATGTGGCCCCATGTGTGTATTTCCACCTATAACTCTCTGTGGTGCTGTGTTTTCCCCTGAAGACAGGTTTGTCTCTAGGGTCTGAGTTTGGTTGTCTCCCCTGGCGTGAGACCCACCTCAGGTCCCATATCTAATGATATTCACTTTATACCCCCCCTCTGGGCAGGTTGTGATCTCCGTAGTGCCTTTTTCCTTCGGGAAATAGCCACTTCCCAACGTTCGCAAGACACTAAGCCTCTCCACTGAGGAAGGCCCGGCTGCAGGACACTGCTGTAACAGGTCAGTCCTTGGACGTGGATGGTCACGAAGAGGTAAGCTGCACTTATGTTAACACGTTGGCTTGTTACTATCTGCGCCGATCACTCGTGACGCGGCCGGACTTGTGGCGTGTTTATATAGAGACCCCTAATGTTGTACACTGACACAACTCGGAGTGTACGACAGATAGGGAACGTCTCGGTTACGTATGGTAACCCTCGTTCCCTGATGGAGGGAACGGAGACGTTGTGTCCTCCATGCCAACGTCTCCGTTCCCTCCATCAGGGAACGAGGGTTACCATACGTAACCGAGACGTTCTCTTATGATTCTTAAGAAAAAAAACATTAGACAACTAAACAAAATCACATGAAGAATTCAGATGCAAAACCAGCTAGAAGCCATCTGGGTCAAAAATGACATAATGATACTGAGTGAATGCTCCTGATAGTATACGTCCATCAAATACTTTTACTTCAAACTCGCTAAATTCCAGCCTCAGTCCAATCAGAAGTCCCAGTACTTACATAGAAACCTATACAAAGTAGCCAGAAAGAAATGCTAATTTTAAAGAAAAACATCAGATGGATTTAGAGGCTTTTGCATCTGAACTCTTCACATGTAGGCCTAATTTATAAGTAAATGATTCAGTGATTCACTCAAGATTTACTTGGTTCATTACTGGATGAATCAGTGTTTTTGAATGAATGATCAAAGACAAATACATTATTAACAGCCCCCTTTCGCCATCTACTGGCATAACAATGTAATTGATAAATCTTTAACATTATTTGGAATGTCAAATTAACTTTCACAAGGATGATTTACTCTATTTTGATCTCTACCATACATTTCAGAGTTTATATCCAGACTACGAACTTTATCCTAGTACTTCTGTGACTATTTGAATGTTTATAACACAGAAATAATGAACTGTGTGGTTGAAAAGACTGTGAAACTGTTTCATTCATATACATGACAGGGGCTCTCTTTAGGTCAGCGGCAGCACGAACGCAGATTTGAATGTTCAAATCACACTGATTTTACGCTGCACGGAAGAAAGGTTGAGGAATCAAACAGATGAATCATCATTGTAATTTAGGAACAGAATCTTGGTATTGGTATTTGAATCGTGTTTGTGATCTTTAATGATCTGTTAAATTAAAATGCTTTGTCATATTTGTAGTGATATTTGTTATATCATATTTGTTTCGATACCCAACCCTACTCACAGACATGATAAATATATGTATGGAAAGCTTGTGTACTTTTAAAAGAATGTAAAAACATATTCTTTGATAAAGTAATCTGTATGAAACCAACGCAAGGTTTTTCCTGTCTGAACTCATTATCAGTAATGTGATCACATCCACAAGTGGCTGCGCTTTTGATATTACAATCGTCCACGTGAGACACATGGACATGTAAACGCCCACATCACCTCATGTTCATTTTTGGAAGACAACGCACTGAAAGGAATAAACCTGAAATTACCTCAGAAGAATAGATTGTTTGCACATGACGAAATGCAGCTGGAGGGCAGGAAGTGATTTTTCTCCATAGGAATCGCTAGCAGAAACTCAAAATGCCTATGTTTTGCGTTGTTTATGGATGCTCAAATTGGTCAAACCGAGAAACCACAAGGAGCTTTTATCATATATGTTTTTTTTTTTTGCAAGTAATTGACTGAAAAGCGCAGGAAAAAGTGGCTTGTAAACCTCCGTCTGTGGTCAGGAGGAGAGTCGGATAATGCTTGTGTGTGCAAATGGTTAAGAAAAGATATAATAATATGTTAAGATGTTAAAGAAATATATAAATAGATACAGGGTGAGACAGTGAGAACTGACTCAATGCTAAACGCCACACATAGACACAATGTAAGATATTATATTTGTAGTTTTGAGAGCGTCATTGATTATAATGGAACATTGTGAGATTGCAATAGATTGACAGCATTTTAGTGACTATATGGAAGCCCTATTGGCTCGCTTTCTACAATCGGTTCGGAATTTGAATAAAGGTTTCGCTTTACGTGCTGCTAACAGGACCAATAGCCACAAACCCTGCACATACAGCAAAGTTTCAGGAGTGACTGAAAAAGGCAAGCAGAACGGATAAGATGAAATGGAGGAAAGTCTGGTCTAGACACTATTACAAGAGAAAGGTATAAACAGAAAAATCACAACATATGTTGGATGTGATCCTTATGTTATGAAGAGGAGTGATTTTTTTCTGTTAAATTGAAATAGTTTCCTGCCGTCGAGGCAGTGGATATAAACTAAGCCTGACTGCCAACAAACTATTTTGAAAGGGATTCTCTCATTTATATGAAGGATGCTGGATATACACTACCGTTCAAAAGTTTGGGGTCAGTAAGACTTGTTATAGTCTGTAAAGAAGTCTCTTATGCTCATCAAGGCTGCATTTATTTGATTAAAAATATAGAAAAAAAACAGTAATATTGCAAAATGTTTTTACAATATAAAATAATGTTTTTTATTTTAACATACTTTAAAATAGAATTTATTCCTGTGATGAAAAGCTGAATTTTTATCAGCTGTTACTCCAGTCTTAAGTGTCACATGATCCTTCAGAAATCATTCTAATATGCGGATTTATTATTAGAATGATCAATGTTGGATAATATCAACAGTTGTGCTGCCAAATATTTTTTGGAACCTGTGATTTTTTTTTTCAGGATTCTTTCATGAATAACAAGTTTAAAAAGTACAGTGTTTATTCAAAATATAAATATTTTATAACAATGTAAATTATTTATTATTAACTTTTAATAAACTTTTAATTATTAACTTAATACATCCTTGGTGAATAAAAGTATTAATTTCTTTAAAAAAAAAATAGAAACAATAAAAATGTACTGACCCCAAACTTTTGAACGGTAGTGTATGTCACTCCTGAAACTACTGCTGTACAGGGTTTTTGGCTAGTGGTCCTGTTAGCAGAATGTAAAGCGAAACTTTTTTTTAAATTCTCAATTGATTATAGCCTAGAAAGTGAGCAAATAGCGCTTCCATATACAGTCATGTGAAAAAGTTAGGACACCCTATTGAATTCCAAGGTTTTCCGTATCAGGACATCATTAAAAACAAACTGGTCCTTGGCTGGTCTTAAAATTTTGAAAATAAAACCTCAGATGAACAACAACAATGAACAAAAATTACTGAACAAAAATAAAGCCAAAATGGAAAAGCCATGTGTGACAAAGTTACTGATCATCAGCAAGTCTGAGCGCCTCTATAAAAGCATAAGCTTTGGCAGTTTGCTGGTCTGGAGCCTTCAGGTGTGTGTTAACACAATGCCAAGGAGGTAAGACATCAGCAATCATCTTAGAGAAGCAATTGTTGCTGCCATCAATCTGAGAAGAGTAATACGGCCATTTCCAAACAATTTGAAGTTTATTCACAAGTGGAAGACATTTAAAACAGACACCTCTCCTTCCAGGAGTGGACGTCCCAGAAAATTCACCCCAAGATCAGACCGTGTAAAGCTCAGAGAAATGGCAGACAATCCAAGAACTACACCTCAGACTCTACAGGCCTCAGTTAACATGTTAAATGATAAAGTTCATGACAATACCATTAGAAAAATATGGGACAAAAATGGCATGTTTGGAAGGCTTGGCAGAAGAAAGCCTCTTCTATCTAAAAAAAAAACATTGCAGCACAGTTTAGGTCTGCAAAGTTGCATCTGAACAAAACACAAGTCTTCTAGAATAATGTCCTTTGAACAGATGAGACCGAAGTGGAGATGTCCATAATGGACAGTGCCAAGTTTGGTGAAAACCTAAAGAGCATGTCGGCACAAACACCTCATACCAAAAGACAAGCAAGCTGGAGGAGGGCTGAAAATTTTGGGCTTGTTTTGTAGCCACAGGACCTGGGCACCTCACAGTCATTGAGTTGGCCATGAACTCCTCTGTATATCAAAGTATTCTAGAGTCCAATGCGAGGGCATCTGTCTGACATCTAAAGTTGGGCCAAAATTGGGTCATGCAACAGGACAATGATCCCAAGCACACCAGCAAATCTACAAAAGAATGGCTAAATAGAAAAGAATCAAGGTGTTGCAATAGCCCAGTCCAAGTCCAGAGCTCATCCACCATGAAATTCAATAGGGTGTCCTAACTTCACATGACTGTAGTCACTAAAAAGCTGTCACTCACTTCAATTTATCGCAATCTCACAAGGTTTTGTTGTAATCAATTGCAAATATATATTATTTACATCGTGTCTATGTGCGGCATTTAGCATTGAGTGAATTCTCACTGTCTCACCCTGTATCTATTTATATATTTCTTTATATCTTAATATTCATACATTTTTTATTAACCATTCGCATACACAGGCATTATCTGACACTCCTCCTGACTGCAGACGCAGGTTTACAAGCCACATTTCCCTGCATTTTTCAGACAATGTCTTGCCTTTTCCTCTTTATGAACAGCAAAGTTTCATACATGATACAAAATGAAATGTCTTGGTTTGACCGATTTCCATAAACAACTCAAAACATAGGCATTTTGAGATTTTGCTAGTGATTCCTATAGAGAAAAATCACTTCCTGCCCTCCAGCTGCATTTTGCGTGTCATCAGAATCACGTGATTGCAAACAAACTATGTGATGTGACGCATGGCTTGATCCAGTGGAGAAGATCATTCTGATGAGTATAATTGTTTGGGTTAGTTATTGTGACGTAACTTATTCACATTTTACTAGTTAGACTTTTCCCAAACTATAATTCCTGACTACATGAATGAAATCAAGAGAAACATTTTAAAATATGTGTCATTTCATTGCATCTAAATGAATGTTTTTCAATGTTCTATTAAATATACAACCACAAGATATAAAAGTGGTTTTCAGGTATGTTTTCACTTATTTTGTTTATTCTGTAACACTTAAAAGTTACTAGTAAGGCACTCAGTGTACTGTTGCACAGGTAGCTATTTTGTAATTTACTATTAATGTCCAGCAATTTCTTTGAGGGGAAGTGCTAATGTTAAACGCTGAGCAGCAGAATGCTTAGGTCAGAGCAGCTTGTTTTTAGTTTTTAGTTCAGTAGTGTTCTTTTCCAATGTTCATAGTGCAGATAAAAGTTGTGGTGGTGAAATGACACATTTGATCCTTAAAGTCAAGTTCTAACTGCTTTTTCAGCATATTTTTCACTCTGCTACATGCTCCCAGAAAGAATCTGTTTCTACGGTGAGCTATTGTTGCGGTTCCTTTTTGAACTACAAAATGAGTTTCAAATTTATTATTGGATAATAACTGAATGAGCCTATAAATTACTAATGTAATGTTTTAATTCCAGATGTTTATTTATGTAAATGCTGCGTGACTTATCACGAACATTCCAGTAATGCTACAATGGAGCGGAAGGAGTTGCCACTGAAACGGGGCGGCAACACGACACTTGACAGGAAAACTCTGTCTCTCACTGCAGCTTTCACTGCTTTCAGGTAAGTTTAGTGGCTAAAACAGTTTTCAGACGAGGTACGTTAGGCTAAATATTGATAGAAATATTGATAAAAATTGCTCTGTGGGAAGCTGACAGGAAATCTGCTGACAGAGAAGTAGGAAATACAGGTGAACTAAAGAAGCCCATGAAATAAATTTTTCATGAAATTTTTCCCCACAATATATTTCACCTATATTCCCAATCATCTGTTATTTTATTTTATTTTGCAAAATTCAATATTTATTTATTTATTACAGTAATTTAAGGTGGCTTTGACATTCAAATTTAAGTGATACTCTACCTAAAACTTAAAACATAGATTTTGTTATCTTAGTAGTAATAGTTTTTTCAATAGTTATTATTATTATTATTATTATTATTATGATGATTATTATTTTTATTTTTTTTTCTGTGTTTTACCTCTGCTTTAGCTTGTTTCGTTCTAATATACCTGGAACTGCATACTAAATATTGTTGTCTCTGTGACAAATTGCTTGTTTTGTTCCTAGATTTCTTTATGCTAAATGGCCTGCCGTACACCAGCAGAGTTGGAGTAAACCTCCTGTCAGGCAACATTTCCAAAGCGCTATAAACCATCGGACTAGTAAGCAAAATCTCAAAGATACACTACCGTTTCATAAGTTTGGGGTTGATATGGTGAAGTCTCTTCTGGCCACCACAGCTTTGTGTATTTGATTAATAATACAGTTAAACATTAATATTGTAAAATTAATATAATTTAAAATGACTGTTTTCTATTTCAGTATATTTAGAGAAGTAATTTATTCCTGTGATACAAAGCTGCATTTTCAGCGTCATTACTCCATTCTTTAGGGTTACATGATGCTTCAGAAGTCATTCTTACTTGCTGATCTTATATATTGCTCAGGAAACATTTCTGATTATTATCAATGTTGAATTCAGTTCTGCTGCTTCATAATTTTCAGGATTCTTTGGGGAATAAAAAGTTTTTAAAAAGTACAGCATTTATTTGGTTTAACTTTTGATAATGATAAGATAAAAATCATTAATAATAATCAGAAATGTTTTTTGAGCAACAAATCAGAATTTCTGAAGGATCATGTGACACTAAAGACTGGATTAATAATGCTTAAAATGCAGCTTTGATAACAGAAATAAATTACATCACACAATATATACACATAGAAAACTGTTATGTTAAATTGTAATAATATTTTCAAAATATTACTATTTTTACTTCATTTTTTATGAAATGCAGCCTTGGTGAGCAGAAGAGGTTTCTTTCAAAAAAAAAAAAAATCTTATTTACCCCAAACTTTTGAATGGTAGTGCAAATTACAGTTATGATGTTCCTCCCACTTAAAGGGATAGTTCACCCAAAAATGAAATTTTTGTCATTAATTACTTAATTACATTAATTACGTTCCAAACACGTAAGACCTGCGTTTATCTTTGGAACACAAGATATTTTTGATTAAACCTGAGAGCTCACTTACCCTCCATATACATCAAGGGTACTACCACGGTTAAGGCATAGAAAGATACCAAGAACATTGACAAAATAGCCTTTGTGACATCAGTGGTTCAACCTTAATTTTATGAAGCTATGAGAAAACTTTTTGTGCGTTCCATGTGTGTGCGTTCCTCTGCTTGTAAACAAGGCGCAGTGCTATGGGATGATATTAGACTCAAAATTATCAATAGATGCATGCACAATTATCCATGTACTGCATACATTTTATGCATGTATCTTACAAACCATAAACAAATGCCTTTCAATTTGAGTCTGTGGAATGTGGGATTAAATGATTGTGCAGCGATTTGTAGAAATACAGACATGTTTGCAAATAAAAGTGTTTTGTTCTGCATTAATATATCATAAATTGCTCAAGCAAAAAGGAATCCGTGGATTTGTGGATCAGGTGACGACGTGCATTTATTGACGCCTTGCTCGAGACAATCCTGTTCAGTTCAGTTGGATTTTGAGACTTCATTTTCACAGTTTACAGCATCTCACGACGCCCACACACACAACTACCAATGAACAAGACCCAGTGCAACGTGTACACGATTTGAAAAATTCGCAAATTTATATCACTACACTGAAACAAATGCTTTTCAACAGGTGTCTGTAGAGTTAAGAACTACATTAATGTGCAGCATTTTGTTCTAACAAAGAGATATTTTTGAATATAAATGTTATAGGTTGTATTAAAGTATCACAATTTGTTCATGTGGCGATTAAAATGTGCATTTGTGGATCAGACGGCATGTGTGCATTCATTCACATCTCTTCTGAGTCGATTCTATTTGATTCATTTGAATTTTGAGACTTTCGTTCCACCCTTTTAGCCTTGCCCAATCCACACACACACAGCTTGCGATCCACATGCAGCTGAGCCTATGAAAATCAGCTACACTAGATGGCACTATAGCCCCAGTCACATGTGTGTATTCCATTGTGTACGGTTTTATGAATGTACTTGTATGAATGTACTTACTTTTTACTTATAACTTCTGAAGGGTTCGGCCAAAAAAAAAAAATCACAAAACTGGTCACTTCGGATTCATTTCGAATCATTTCGAGTTCAACCATACCCAATTTTCCCATTTCAGCCATTTTGGGTGTCAGCCATATTGAATTTTGTCAAAAAATGCTATATTTTACGAACACTTTGACGTATCGTTACAAAACTTGGTATGTGTCTTTGGCACCATGCCTTGACAGTACTCAATAAGTCTGGGGGCAGCACCACCTTGTGGTCAAAAGTTATAAAGAAATGTACAAAAATGCTAATAACTTCTGCTTACATTAGCCTATTGTACTGATCTCAATAGATTCCTTGGGTCAAGCTGAGAACACTGATACCCATTATGCCAATATTGGCCAAATATCCTTTCCGCCATTTTGATTGATTTACAAAACCTACTTTTTTGAACTCCTCCTAGACCCTTAGTCCGATTTTCACCAAATTTGACTCAGATCATCTTCAGACTGTGCTGACAAAAAGTTATGAATTTCGTGTCGATATATGAAACGGTTTTCGTATAACGCATCAGCGAATTTGCTGGAAAGATGCCAAACTACATCTGCGGCTGTATCTCTGCAAAGCTTTGACATATTGACACCAAATTTTATATGTGCCATTGGCACCTCATCCTGACCATGCCACATCAATTTGGTAACAGCGCCATCTACTGGTCAGAAGTAATACACCATTTATTAAACATTAATAATGAAATTTCCAAAAATGCTAATAACTTCTGTTTGCATTAGCCTATCGTAATAAAACTGGTCTCAAAATATTCCTTGGGACATGCCGAAAACAAACATATGAATTATACCAAACTTCGCTGAGCTTTCCTTTCCACCATTTTGATTAATGTACAAAACCTACTTGTTTAAACTCCTCCTAGACTGTTGATTCGATTTTCACCAAATTTGACTCAAATCATCTTTAGACTGTGCTTACACAAAGTTATGGATTTCATGTTGATAGACAAAACCGTTTTCGTACAGCACCACTACACATTTGAGGCATGATGCCAAAATTATTCTGAGGCTGTATCTCTGTAAAGCTTTGACATAATGACACCAAACTTTGAGTGTGTCATTGTCACTTCACACAGAACACATCACATCAATTTGAAAACAGCACCACCTGTTGGTCAAAAGTGATAAGCCATTAAATTATATTATTGGTTGTATTTATGATTTTTCAGCCATTTCAACTGATATTATCCTAAAATGACTTTAGTTACTCATTGTTGTAGTCGGTCTATTCCTCCTTGCCATGCTTATGTCCTCATTCTGCCTCTGTTGTGCTTGGCCCCGCAATTGCTGCTTGCAGCTATATTTGTTATTATTTTCATTACTATTAAAGTGCCATTATATCGCTCGTTTAAGCCATTAGTAGGCTAATCGCAAATTTATATTTAATTGTGATGCGATCTAGGAAAACCCAACACATGGTGAAATTTTACCTTTTATTTGATACCATATGAAAGCTGGGTTCAAGCCCTTTTCAAAACTGTTTTTATTTCATATTTTTATTTTCATTTTATGTCCATATCTTGAACGTAACAATAGTTATGGCTAGCTTAAGTTGGCTGATATAGCTATGATTTTCAGGATTGGAATTTTGAGAAAAACGGGTTTAAAGTGAGACGACTTTCACTTCACGGGTTTAACGAGAGCTGTCTGTCAAATCTGGAGCGCTATACTGCATCATTACACAAACAGACCAGTGGCATAGCAAGTCAGCCCTGGGCCCATATGCAAAAAATTTTTTATGGGCTCCAACTCGGTTAACTTGTTGATTTTTCTTAAGTACATAACCCTACGTGAATATTCACAAGCTGTTTTATTTACAGTATAAATGCTTGGAAATAATATTTAACGTTTTCAACTCCATTCATTATTTGTGTAACTCAAGTCTCAGCCTATAAATTATGTCAATTTTATGATAAAATACAAATAATAAATGTTTTTACGCTCTTTAATTTGTAGTGAGATAACTACTTGTCTCAGATCAAGCGGCATATGAATCAATGATCTTTTCCTCTTTAATATTTTCAGCACAAAATAAACATGAAAAAATATTTTAATGCATGTAAAAAATAAAAAAATAAAAACGATGTCTCATGAAATCGATCAATCAGTTTAAGAAAATTTTTTTTCATAAAACATCTTATGATTTGTCATAATAACATAACATTTATCCTACCTCAGAAAAGCCAACAAGCCTATAACTTTGCCAGCATTGCTTTATTTTTCTCATAAATCATTCAGTTAACAGAGTTGAAGCCTACGTTTTTATTGCTGTTTTTCATGTTAAATATAAAATATTTTTGGTGGGGCGGAGTAGGTGAAATTTTCACATTAACTTTAGGCAATATAACATGATTTTATGACACATTTTTTTCTGTTTTAAAGTAGTAATGTAAAGTATTATATATATATATATATATATATATATATGTGTGTGTGTGTGTGTCTGTGAGGCAAATATTCACTTCCCTTTCGAGGAACTCGAACTGCGTCCTCTAGGGTTCGCTATGGGGAACGCCATCTCCGTGACCCGTGTCTGAAGCCTACATACAAAAATATCAACAGAGTTGGCCGGCGACAGCTTATGACGTCACTTCCGGCGTGACTCGTCGCTGCCGGTGCATCACTACTGGTGCGACCACAGTATAAAAGGACACCGGTAGAACACAACATTCTCTTCTTCGTCTTCACTGACTCTTTTGTCTGGAGCGTGCATTCTGGTAAGAAAGATTCTTTCTCTCTTCTTTACATCATGGCGAGCACTAGTAAGACGTTTAAGAAGTGCGTGGATCCGTGTGCTCGTTTTTTGACACGTGATGACACGCACGATCTTTGCGTCTATTGTTTGGGTGAGGAGCACGCACGCAATGTCCTCGAGAGGGCAATCTGCGTGCACTGTGAGCTTTTTCCCATGAAAAAGCTCCGTTCTTGTCTGTCACTCTTTTTGAGGAAGGAGGGGCAGCAGTCTGCTCCCCACGGTTCAGGACCCTCTGCTGCCGAGGCATGGAGAAAAGGGAGCTTGTGGGGATCGCAAGCGGCTCTGGCTGAGGAGTTAAAAAAGGGACTTTCCCTTTCACGCTCATCGGCCGGGGGCGAGGACGAGCTGCTGGATGATGATGATGCTATTTCCTTGACATCGTCTGATCCGGCAGCTAGTGCTCTGTTGGGTCCTACCCAAGAAGAGCAAGAGATGTCAGAGGGTGAAGAAACTGAGGCTGAGCCCTTTCTAATCTCTTGCCCTGCGTACAACGAGCTGTTAGAGGTTATGGACCGCGCCACGGCGAGGCTTGACTTGCCGTGGAAGTGGACTAGAAAGGTGGCGCCACGGGGTCGTCTCGACGAACGCTATCTTTCCGATCATAGCCTCCCAGCTCAGGTGAGTCTTCCATTTCTTCCCGATCTCCATACAGAGATCGAGAAGGTATGTAAAAAGCCGTATTCTTCACGCATCCATAATTTTCCTCATTCTAATTATGCTAATATTGAGGAAATGCGTGAATACGGCTATGAGAAGATGCCCCCTGTAGAAGAGACGCTGGCTAGCTATCTCTCTATGGGTGAAACATCTTCTCTTAGAACTCCCTCCTTGCCATCTATACCCCTCCAAGTAACATCTCGTTTAAATGGCAAGGCGTACGCAGCAGCAGGTCAGGCTGTGGGTGCGTTGCACACTATGGCGGTGCTTCAAGCCTACCAAGCTGATCTGCTGAAAGATCTGCACAAAGGTCAGGGTCTTTCCCCTGATGAGGTTTCTGAACTGCGCCGCACCACGGATCTCGCTCTCCGTGCCACTAAGCAGGCCGCCACTGCCATGGGCAGGTCCATGGGGGCCATGGTGGTTACGGAGAGACATCTGTGGGTGAACATGGCTGACCTCGGGAAGAAAGAGAGCGGGCTTTCTTCTCGATGCGCCGGTTTCACCCTCTGAGCTTTTCGGTGCCTCCGTCGAGACGGTGGTCGAGAAGTTCAGGGAGGCGAGGGCGCGCTCAGCCGCCTTCAAAACCTTCATTCCTTGAAGGTCCAGATCTGAGCCTGAACAACACAGGGGTCCTGGCCCGTCGCGTTCTGAGGAACGAAGACGAGCTCAGAAGACTAGTGTCGCAACTCGCGCCCCTCCCCCACCTGCGGGTGGTTCTAGGAGAAGACGTGGGCTGAAAGAAGGTAGGCAAGACCTGAGGGAAGTGATCCAGATGAGACAACGCTCTCGCCTGGACCAGAGTAAAAACTAAACATCTACTCACTTTCCTCAGGGGGTTTTCCATCCAACCCTTTCTTCCCCTTCTCAATTCCCCCGCAACTACCACCTGACTGAGGTTAGGTGGCATCTTCCTGCGTGCTTCCTACTGGACCTATGATGTTTTAGGTTAGCTTTTATAGTTATAAAGCTACCTTTACTGATGGTCTGGACCTGGGATTGGCCTTCTCACGTCCTGTCTGAGTGATGCGCGGGAACCACGGATGGGTGAGTACGATCCTTTATTATGTGTCTAGTCTCCTTTTGCTGTATTTTTCGGACCTGTCTCTTGTGTTTTCTGTCTGTTAGGTCGGTCCTCTTTGAGCACCCCCCCCGGTCTTCTGACTATGGTTGTGGCTTGCTTGTCTTTGGATCTGCCTTCGTCATGGAGACATCATGGCCACTTTGGCTTTCAGGTCCTCACTACAGCACTACATCTAGGGCTGCGGTCCTACCTCCAGGTAAGCTCTTCAGAATTTTTTTCTTTGCAGGAGGTTCCTGGTCACCCCTGACTGGACACGTATGCCTTAGAGGCCACCTAACTGAGACACTCTGTCTGCGTCCGGCCCTGAGGGGCTTCCTGTTACAGGGTATCCACCCAATCATCTTACAGACCTATCCTCATACCATCTTGGTGATTTAGTGAGTCGCCCCTCTGAGGAGTGGGCCTTCTGAGTGCTCCAAGGAGCATTGGCTACGGTCTAGGCCCTTGTTCTTGAGGCTCTGTGGGCCTTGCTAGAACGAGGCCTTCGCTTTCTTTCGAGATAGTAAGCACAGGTCTGCTTGGGTTGGTAGTGGCTCTTGCCCCCTCAAGAGAATACCCACAACACAGTCCGAGGGCTGGGGACGCTGCTGCTCTCTATGCAGCCATACAGTGTTGATGGATTCGTCTCTGCTGTGATATCTGATATCCTGTGATCAGATCACATCTAAGGCCTCTTTGACAGGGCATGACAATGCTGCGGGAGGATTTTTTTTTAGAGCTTGTCACCCCTGGGATCACGTATTCCTCCTGTCTCTCAGGAGTTTGAAGCCTGTCCCAATGCACTAACCTCTCACGCTGGTTAAGTGTATCGGCTCCATGGCAGTATTATCAGACAAGCTAGCTGCGGCTAACTGTCTGTTTGGAGTAGCGATGCTCCCCTCACCTTGAGGGTCTGCTCTGAGCATTGCCCCAACTGGGTGACTGAGGTTCGCCCTTACTGCCTTCCCCTTGGAGCCTTGTTTGGAATGCCTGCAGTGCTCCCCTCATTCTGAGGATCATCTACTAGTACACCGTTTTCAAGCAGTATTTCTAAAATCCATTTTTATGGTAAGGCCCACACGAACCCTTGGGCGCTTTCTCAAATCCATGTATATGGTAAGTGCACACGTGAACCCTGAGGCACTTTTCTAAAATCCACATTGTGGTATGGAATGCACCGGAGTTCTGCGTCCATTCTAAAATCTGTTATGGTAGGGATTCACGCGCCTATGGCCCGTTCCCTTTTTTCTCCCTGGCCACCTTGGGTCTTACTCCTTGTGAGCATCTGCCAGGCTAAAGTAACGGTAATACTTGCGCTAGTTCATGCACACCCTCTATGTTATGGGTTCACGCTCAAACTCATGCCCATTCTCTGAGTTGGTTGTTCCCGGACACCTTGGATACCACTACACTTGCGCATCCCGAGCAGGTTGTTGCTACCTATGTTCTGTAGTACGGTTCCTGAGGGAACCTATGCAGAGCCCACGGTAGCATCCTGTGTGACAGGCCAAGCCTAGGCAAAACCCTAGGCATTCAGCCATATCCCCTTAAAGGAATATTTTCTAATTCCAAGCTTCGAGCTCTACCCCTGGTTCAGCATGTCCGACCCCTTTCAGGTAAGTCTTTGGTATGCAGCTCAGGCAGCGTGGGTATAACCGTTCCCCATAGCGACCCCTAAAGGGCGCAGTTCGAGTTCCTCAAAAGGGGAGGCGTCTCGTTGCCATGCTTCGGACGTAAGCTTCAGACGAAGAAGCGAATGTTGTGTTCTACCGGTGTCCTTTTATACTGTGGTCGCACCGGTAGTGACGCAAGTGACGTCATAAGCTGTCGCCGGCCAACTCTGTTGATGTTTTTGTATGTAGGCTTCAGACACGGGTCATGGAGATGAATTATAATAAATTAATGATAAATTAATGATAAATTAAAAGTTCTCCCTTGGCTCGGCAGAGCCTTAATCTGCCTGGGCCCATAATCACCTGCATACCCAGACGCTACGCACCTTAAACAGGCTAACGTCTGTTTTCCGTTGTTTATCATGGCCATAGTCTCCAAACTTTTGATCACCCCTTGCGTGTTTAGATAGCACAAATCATGTAGCCTACCTTATAGTTTACATTTAGAAAAATGCACGCAGCACAACTGTTCATGCACTGTGCATAAAACTGTCACTGGACCCCTCCTCTTTAGTAACATCTGATCCTCAGCAGCGTTTCTTAACAAGAGAAAGACACAGTCATTTCTCCTTGCTGCAATAAATCACAATTTTTCTGCACTAAACGAGTGAATTTTGCCAAGATATTTTCAGAGATGATAGACAAGACCTAATTTTCACCAAAAAAATTACATTCAACCTATTTTTCGAATTTCCTGAAAACGTCCAAGCGCGACATCCGACGGGTTTTAATTATATTAAACCAATGAGCCTTTTGCAATGCTACAATCTATGATTTATTATGTAATCCAGGCTTTGTACTTAACGTGCTTTCTGCCAAAAAGAAATAAATAAAAAATAAATGAATGAAAAAAAAAATCATCACATCCTCCTCAAATCAACAATATATATTGTAAGTCATATGAAATTTCTCTTCCACTGCGAAGATGGTGAATCAGCATCATCAACTTCATTTCTGCGGCCGACACTGACTCAGAAACGATTTAGTAATAAATACATGAAATATGTTATAGCTATTTTTTCCCTAGACATTCATTGCCATTTCTTTAGCCAGCAAGCTTTATTCATCCGCTTGAGTGCGGAATAGGCTATAAAAGCCTCACTGGTTTAATATAGTATAATTAATTTAATATAAACGTGCGATTACTAATGGTTTGAACGAGCGACTATAATAGCACTTTAATAATAATAATAATAATAATAACAACAATAACAATAATACTAATTAATAATAATAATAATAATAATAATAATAACAACAACAACAACAACAACAACAACAACTACAATAATAATAATAATAATACAAGGAAGGAATAACTGACAGTGTGCCATTGAATTGCAGAAGTTTGGCCAAATTAATAAGCTATTCTGTTAGAACAAGTTCAATAAAACATTTTTACTACACATCAAAAATAAATGGGTTATTTTTTTTAACCCAGTAGATGGGTTACACATATTGGGTCACTATGTTGGGTTACTTTCTAAAACGTTGTGATATTTATTTATTTATTTTTTTAAATCGTTGGGTAATTTTTAATAATAACCCAGCGTTGGGTTAAATTGGCTCCCGCGGCGACGGTTCGAATTTTAACGGATGACAGTGACTGACAACAGAAAAGCTGCTGCTGCATCAGTATGAGGCAAGTAATAGGGTTTTGATAACTTTTATAACATTATACTTATAATAAGGACGTGAAATGCACTTCAAAATTGAACTTTTGTTGTTGTTTGTTTGTTGTAGTTTCCATTAGTCAGTGTATTGTAACGTTATTGCAGAGAATGAGTTCGATTGTAAATGAATAACTTAACATTACATTAGCTGTCCCAGTTAGGTCGCTAGCAGTAATAAAGTAAATAAAAATTAGCAGAAAGTAGTGAAACTGTTTAGAGATGTATTACAGTAACCTAACATTAATATGGTGAAATGTATAAAGGGCTACTTATATATGTTACTGAAATCACTGTCTACCATTACTACAGGTTTAGTATTATTTTACAGTTGATGGAGGGTTCCAGACATATTCTGACTACAGTTTGTTTGGTCGTACTAATGATTATCATATTTAATGTTATATATGGGAAATGGCTAATGCTAAATGAGACATTGGTGTTCATTTGAACTGTGCCACACGGACCATTCAACTTGTCGGTCCAGTATGTAACGTTAGCTCAGCGGCAGCTCAGAGAGATGTGCTCAAATACAGTGAATTCTCTGTTTAGAAAAGTCTAAAAAGAATCCAGTACTCTCAAAAGAAAGACGCGATGGGAGAAACGAAGCTTTTCAAAGTTTCAAATCAATTAAACAAATTTAATTTTTTATATATTTTTATTATTATCAATATTTAAAACAGTTGAGTTTTGATAAATAAAAAGATGAAAAGATCAGCATTTATCTGAAATAAAAAGTTTTAGTAACATTATACACTACACCATTCAAACCATTTGCTTGGAGGCAGTATTTATTTATTTAGGTTTATTTTGGATGCTTTAAATTGATCAAAAGGGATGATAAAGACATTTATGTTACAAAATGTATCTATTTCAGATAATGCAGTTGTTCTGAACATTCTATTCATCAGAGAAACCTGAAATAATAAATGTTAATAAATAATAAATGTTTTTTGAGCATCAAATCAGAATATTAGAATGATTTCTAAAGGATCATGTGACAATGAAAACTAGAGTAATGATGCTAAAAAAAAAAAAAATCAGCTTTGAAAACACTGGACAATTACGTTTTAAAATGTATTCAAATAGAAATCAGTTATTTAAAATATTAAAAATAGTTCACAATATTACTGCTTTTACTGTATTTTGGATCAAATAAATGCAGGCTTAGTGAGTAGAAAAGAACTTTTGATTAGTAATGTAGGTTTTCCAACAATTATGAAAAAGGTTTACTAGTTTATCTGTAAAATGTTTCTTCTTCTGCTTCATCTTATCACAGAGGAAGGAGTGAATGAAGGAAGTTTTACGCTACTGGATGACACCAGCATTGCTGCACTAATTCCAAGAACTCCTCCCAAGTTTTTAGCATTTTCAGCAGTGAAGCAATGGAACAGAAGGCCTTACTACAAGCAGTGGATCTGTGTTTCAAACATTTCTACATGTATGACATCAACTACCCAAAGCCCTCTGCACCCATTTGCAGCACACAGTCTTTAATATTCCAGGAGTTCCTTCAACACATTACCTCTTCCTTAGAAACTTTGTATTTAGTGATCAGTAAAAACGTTTTATGTTACTGATCATCAGTAAGTCCAGTAGCCAGCAGATTTGTTTTGTTTTATTATTATTATTACTTGTGTTTCTGATTTTTTATTTTAGTTTTATTGATAAAGGTTTGCATGTTATGTTTGTTTTATTTGTGCACATTTGCGTATGTGTTGATACAAATAAATATGAATTGATACATATTTGTGACCCTGGACCACAAAACCAGTCATACGTATCACGGGTTAATTTGTAGCAATAGTCAAATTTACATTGTAAGGGTCAAGATTATCAATTTTTCTTTTATGCCGAAAATCATTAGAATATTAAATAAAGGTAATGTTCCATGAAGATATTTTGTAAATTTCCTACCATAAATATATCAAAATTTAATTTATGATTAATAAAATGTATTGCTAAGAACTTCATTTGGACAACTTTAAAGGTGATTTTCTCAATATTTTGAATTTTTTCAAATAGTTCTATCCTAACAAACCACCTATTAATGGAAAGCTTTTTTTATTTTATTTTTTATTGTGCTTTCAGATGATGTATACATTTCAAATTAAAGAATTGACCCTTATGACTGGTTTTGTGGTCCAGAGTCACATTTGTTGGTTTGGAATTCAGTGTATTTACATATTCTTGTACACTTATTTTGTAAACATTTGCAGTATGAATTTATTGTACTTACTAAAACTGTATTATTTGCATATTTAAACAAAATATGTATTTGAAAACAAAGTAGTGTTATAATGTAGTTTTAAGTATTTTTATTAAAAAAAAAATAAATAAATAAAAAATAAAACACTGATGTAAATTAATCTAAATAATTAACTCAACTTTGTGTTTACTTTTAACCCAACTGGATTTTAACCTGTTTTAACCAAATTCATTGGGATAAAATAACCCACAGATGGGAAGGTGCTATACCAACCCATAGTTGGGTTACTAGTTGGGTTATTTTTAACCCAACATTTTTAGTGAGTATATTTCTATGGGCAGAGGAGGATAGCCAAACCAAAAAGAAACAAACAACTTTCTTTTTGAACTTTCTTTTTGTTTTTGAAATTAACAATGTAACATTCATAAAACCGTACACAATGGAATGCGCACATGTGACTGGGGCTATAGTGCCATCTAGTGGTCGCTGATTTTTGTAGGCTCAGCTGCGTGTGGATAGCGAGCTTTGTGTGTGTGGATTGGGCAAGGGTGGAGCGAAAGTCTCAAAATTCAAATGAATCAAATAGAATTGACTCAGAAGAGATGCAAATGAATGCATGCATGTCGTCTGATCCACAAATGCACATTTTAATCGCCACATGCACAAATTGTGATACTTTAATACAAACTATAACATTTGTATTCACAAATATGTCTCTGTTTGAACAAAATGCTGCACATTAATGTAATTCTTAACTCAGGTTGAAAAGCATTTGTTTCAGTGTAGTGATGCAAATTTGCGAATTTTTCAAATCATGTACATGTTAATGAATTGCACTGGGCCTTGTTCATTAGTAGCTGTGTGTGTGAGCATCTTAAAATGCTGTAAACTATGAAAATGAAGTCTCAAAATCCAAATGAATCCCTTTAAAATGATACTGCGGCATATGTAATCCATTCTATAGAGACTGTGTCTGTTCCCTGAATACTAAGGGCAAATAATTTGTTTACCAAGGATCTATAAAAATTCTGATTGTGATTAAACCAGACAATAGCAAAATAAGCCCAAAAAGGGTGCTTGGCCTGTAATGAGGTCACAAACTCTGGACTGATTATAGCGAGGATATCAAAGTCCACTAAAGGAAGTAGAGCTTTTTTGTACTTATTCCTTAACTTTAATATCCTTCCTGATAATGTTTGGGGCTCAGACACAATCTTTTAGTTTAAATTAGATTAAAAACTAATTTTTAGCCAAGTATTCACATTACACATCTCATATATAACCCAGGTTTTGGTTGTCTGATGATAATAATAATAATAATAATAATAATATCACTTTTTTTTGTCTCTTAGAAATGCACATTTGATAGTAGCTTGAGGATGCAGAGGTAATTTTTTGTTCATTATCAATCAGTAACATCTGTAAAAATTGTAGCAACCTCAGTTTTATATGGTTAAATTTATTCTGACCCATTTTTTTTTTCTTTTTTTTTTTTTTTTTTTAATAATTTAGCATTGATCTCCTATAGTAGCAAGCATACATCTTAAATCATGATAAACAGTTAAAACCACACATAATGGTATCCCAATACCATGGTAAAAATTTTGTAATATTGTCTATTTGTATGAAAAATGGTAGTCTAAAAACATTAAGTATAAATGCACACATGCTATAGCTTAATCACAAATACATACATACTATAACTATATACCATTACTCCTATATGCTATATACCTATACTCCTATTACTACTGCCACAATACCATGGTGAGTGTTACTACAGTAAATCCATGGTAAATGATGGTGATGTGTAGATTGAAAAGCCTTCTGTCTGTCTCGTTGCACACAGCTTTTATTTTGAATCATGTGTGTTTACTGCTGCATTCAAATGAGTCACGCTGTTTCGTTCCGCTTTTGGCACATAAAAATTATATAGAACATTTATCGAACTCTTCATATCGTTTTATCGACCAAAATTATATTGTGATAATTATCGTTATTGAATTATCGCCCAGCCCTGAATTCACCCTTATAGGCTGTTTGTGTCTGAGCTTATTTATTTATTTATTTATTTATTTATTTTAATGACTTTCTGCACTTGCTATGAAGGCAAGTTATTGATTATTAAGAATACTATTAAAATGTCGTTGAAGAGAAGCATCTCTAGCTTGCTAAGGTTAGCCTAAACAGTTATGACAGTGTTTAGCTGTCAGCATTTAAATGTACACCTACATGTCTAGGTACTCTCCTGGGATTACCAGGCTCAGAATTTAAATTATATGTTGTTAAATAATATGAAACTGAATGTTCATGCCGCTATCATTATTTACGAAGTTGCAATTATCATTTTTCTCAGTTTCTGATAAGAATGAGGCAGGAGAGTAGTCTCAAGAATCTCCATCTATATATAGCACATATAAAATGAGCTACACCGGAAATAAACAACGAAAGCGTGCATGTTTATTAGATGTGTGCAGCTCTGAAAGGGACAGCAGACTAATTATACTAAACATGCTAGCGCTTGTCATTAAGTGGATAGTTCACCCAAACATTATAATCATTATTTACTCACTTACATGTTGTCCCAAACCTGTATTTATTTCTTTCTTGTGCTAAACACAAAATAAGACCAAAACCAAACAGTAGCTGGTCCCCATTGAATTTAATAATGGAAATGATCAAATAGAAAAATAAAACACTATGATGGAATTGACAGACAGATAGCAGAATTAAAATTTTGGGGTGAACTATTATTTTAATGTTAATAAAACAACAAAACACAAAGAGAAAAATCACTTACTGCTCGACTGAAGAACTTTAATACGGTTTTGTTAATAAGAATCAATGTACAATTGATGTACAGTCATGTGAAAAAGTTAGGACACCCTATTGAATTCCATGGTTTTTCGTATCAGGATATCATTAAAACAAAACTGGTCCTTGGCTTGTCTTAAAATTTTGAAAATAAAACCTCAGATGAACAACAACACAAGACAAATTGCACCGTGTCATTATTTACTGAACAAAAATAAAGCCAAAATGGAAAAGCCATCTGTGACAAAGTTAGGACATTCTTACTGTTAATATTGGAATTAAGAGGGTAAATAACAGTCAAGCGCTGCTAATCAAATACCTTTGATTAACTGATCATCAGCAAGTCTGAGCGCCTCTATAAAAGCATAAGCTTTGGCAGTTTGCTGGTCTGGAGCCTTCAGGTGTGTGTTAACACAATGCCAAGGAGGTAAGACATCAGCAATCATCTTAGAGAAGCAATTGTTGCTGCCATCAATCTGAGAACAGTAATACGGCCATTTCCAAACAATTTGAAGGTTATTCACAAGTGGAAAACATTTAAAACAGACACCTTTCCTTCCAGGAGTGGACGTCCCAGAAAATTCACCCCAATATCAGAGACCGAACTGGAGATGTTTGGCCATAATGCACAGCACCAAGTTTGGTGAAAACCTAAAGAGCATATCAGCACAAACACCTCATATTAAAAGACAAGCATGCTGGAGGAGGGCTGATCATTTTGGGCTTGTTTTGTAGCCACAGGACCTGGGCACCTCACAGTCATTGAGTTGGCCATGAACTCCTCTGTATATCAAAGTATTCTAGAGTCAAATGCGAAGGCATTTATCCGACATCTAATGTTGGGCCAAAATTGGGTCTTGCAACAGGACAATGATCCCAAGCACACCAGCAAATCTACAACAGAATGGCTGAAAAGAACAGAATTAAGGTGTTGCAATAGCCCAGTCCAAGTCCAGAGCTCATCCTGACTCAAATGCTGTGGTGAGAGCTGTGCATAAGCAAATGCCCACAAATCTCAATAAACTGGTGCAATGCTGAAAAGAAGAGTGGTCCAAATTCCTCCAGAACGATGTGAGAAACTGATAAAGTCACACAGAAAGTGAATGTGTCAAGTTATTGCTGCTACAGGCAGTTGACTCATAGGGTGTCCTAACTTTGTCACACATGGCCTTTCCCTCTTAGCTGTACTTTTCTTAAATAAATAATGACACTGTGTGATATGTCATGTGATGATGTTTATCTGAGGATGTATTTTCCAAATTTTAAGACCTGCCAAGGACCAGATAATTTTTTATTACGTCCTGATACAGAAAACCATGAAATTCAATAGGGTGTCCGAACTTTTTCACATGACTGTATATAGCATAAAAGTATATATAGTGTTTCACTTTTTATATTAGTTAATCCAATTTCTTGAAAATGCTATTGCTAAATACACCTATTGTACCTGAAAAATTAAGCACTGTTTATTTGTAATATGTATCTTTGTTCTTATTTTTTAATATCAAAGATAAAATAATGACAAAGACTTTTATCTTTGCTCACTTTGGCCTAAATATCTGCCATTCTGTATTAGGCCTGTTCATGCCTGGTCACTTCATGCGTTTTCTCTGATCGGACATCAGATTTGTTAAAAAGTTTTAGCTCAGCTACATTAGCACTGTCATATCTGACTATAACATGCCATATAGCCTATAAAACACTCTCACAGGTTTATTTTTTAATATTGTGGGATGAGCAACATTTGCATATGTGGTTTCAACAACCAGATGCATTTACACTTGTCCAGTTTTGTCTGGGATGCAGCCCAGACCACCTCCTGCAGTGGTTTGAGCGATTGGATTTAAATGCGTCCCAAAAGCGTTTTGTCCTGCAGATTTGCTTTATACAAAATCAGAAAGATCAGGCCCTATCTTTCGGAACATGCTACACAACTCCTTGTTCAAACTCTTGTTCTGTCCAGATTGGACTATTGCAATGCAAAGCCAGTTCTATCAAACCTCTACAATTAATCCAGAATGCGGCTGCAAGATTAAACTTTAATGAGCCGAAAAGAATGCACGTCACAATTCTGTTCATCAGTTTGAACTGGCTACCAATAGATCCTCGCATAAAATGTTTGCAGTAAAGGTAGTAATGTTTGCCTACAAAACTATCACTGGGTCTGCATCTCTTTACCTATATTCACTACTTCAGACTTACATCCCCTCTAGAAGCCTGCATTTATCAAGTGAACGGTGCATTATTGTGCCATCCTAAAGAGGCACTAAATCACTTTCACAGACATTTACATTAACTGTTCCCTCCTGGTGGGAAGACCTGCCCAACTCAATCCGAGCAGCTGAATACTTATCTATCTTCAAGAAATGGCTAAAAACACATCTCTTCCATCTTTATTTGATTCTCTTATTTTAGCACTCTATATTCTATTTTTTTTTTAGCTTTGTTTTATTTTATATTTAAAATACAAACAAACAAAAAACACTTGACCCTCTAACACTTGCACTCTATACGTTTTCTAACTGCTTGCTTTCTTTATATAAAAAAACCTTGCTATTATTGTTCTTTTGTTGATTTGATTGCTTCTTTTGTCCTCATTTGTAAGCCGCCACCAATAAAAGCATCTGCTAAATGTAAATGTAAATGTAAATGTACAGTATTGCAGAGTAAACTTTGTCTCTGTCCAAACTCTGTCCAAGTTAAATTTACTTATTTTCTTTGTTCATTTCACATAAATTAGTTAATTAGTTAAATCTGACTTAATTCCACACTTAAATGTACTTAAAAAATGTGTGCAACAATTTTTTTTTTTTTCTCTCAATGTACAGCATGAGTTTGCAAAGAAAGACTAAAAACTGTTAAAATGAGACAACTAGAATCTGGTTATAGTAAAGTGTTGCTCACATGATCTAACTGCAATGATAGTGTAACTATCTAATATCTAACAGTAACCATAAACTGTAACAAGCTTCATAAAAAACCACTGTTGGCTAGACTCCTAAGAGGTCAACAAATGAGTTAAAACAACAAAAAATGCAGTAATTTCTTCAAATCACCAGCGAGTGTGCTTGAGAAACACTGGCTTCAATGCTAGAACCAATGGTTGTTTGTAACTACTGGCTACTTCATAACACGTTACTTCAGCATTCTTCAGTTCCTATGGAGTGGGAGTGTCTCAACTCTAGTGATCGGCCGATATAGATTTTTTATAACCGATACCGATTATTTGCATGTTTATGTGCCCGATAACCGACATGCAGAACCAATATTTATTTACTGTTATAAAGTAAATAAATGACTGAGTGAAATAAGTCCATACTTCACTTTGATTTTTCCATATTACAACAATAAAAACTTTTTATTTAGAATTTTCTTTTTATTTATAAAATGCATCAGCTGCAACACTAAGCAAAACAAATGTAAAATGTCTAATGTTTTCAAATGGAAAAAATAAATAAACTACTGGAGTCATATTAACTTCATTTTTAAACTACAGTTTTAGTAGGTTTATAAGCTGTTTAATATAAAGAGTGAAGAATAGCTCACTGGATAATGTTAATTCACTGAATAATATTCTTTGAAATATTGGAATATAACAAACAAAACATCATATTTTATTGCATTTCTAAACTGGTATGTTATATCAGAATCACTAATATTTTGTTGTTCTAGATTCTGACAAAGCGCTGTTTACACAGAACTATACTCAAACTGTGATCGCTCACGGAGATAATAAATAATTATTTCCATAGAGTTGTAGATTTTTTTTTTAGATGTGTATTAGGCAAGTCAAGTCAAGTCACCTTTATTTATATACTGCTTTTTGCAATACAGAATTGTACAGTATTAAATAGGAAATAGTGCATGAATAATGCAAAAGGGCAACAGTAAACACTCAATTTCCAGTTAAAGGCAGTTCATCATTGAATTCAATGATGTCATCATTCAGCTCAGTTCAGTTAAAATAGTATACGATATCGTTTGAAAATTAAGTGTCCCCAACTAAGCAAGCCAGAGGCGACAGCGGCAAGGAACCAAAACTCCATCTGTGAATGAATGGAGAAAAAACCTTGGGAGAAACCAGGCTCAGTCTAGGTGCTGATCCACCGTCTGGGCTGGGTACGGACTGGATCCAGGGGACTGCAGTGACCATCTGATCTGGATACAGACTGGATCTGGTGATAGTGACTAATATTAGCGTAGATGTCATTCTTCTTACGATGCACTGGGTACATTGGGTGTTATGGGATCTGTTCCTGGTTCCAGTTGACCTAAATTAATGCAGCCTAACAATCCTTTAACAGATTTGAATTTTAGAAATGTGTTAATGTGTTATGTGTAAACCAGGTTAAAGAGATGGGTCTTTAATCTAGATTTAAACTGACAGAGTGTGTCTGCATCCCGAACAGTGTTATGTAGATTGTTCCAGAGTTTGGGTGCTAAATAAGAAAATGATCTGCCGCCTGCAACTGATTTTGATATTCTAGGTATTATCAAATTACCAGAGTTTTGAGAATGCAGCAGATGTGAGGGACTATAATGTGATAAGAGCTCGCTCAGGTACTGAGGAGCTAAACCATTTAGGCCTTTATAAGTAATTAGCATGATTGTAAAATCTATACAATGTTTAATAGGGAACCAGTGCAGTGCTGATAGAACCGGGCTAATATGGTCATACATTCTGGTTCTAGTAAGAACTCTAGCTGCTGCATTTTGGACCAGCTGGACTTTGTTTATTAAGCATGCAGACAACCACCCAATAAAGCATTACAATAATCTAACCTTGAGGTCATAAACGTATGAATTAATGTTTCAGCATTTGACATTGAGAGCATAGGTCATAATTTAGATATATTTTTGAGACGCAAAATTGTGGTTTTGCAAATGCTAGAGATGTGGCTTTCAAAGGAAAGACTGCTATCAAATAGCACACCTAGGTTCCTAACTGATGACGAAGAATTGACAGCCATCAAATATTAGACAGTGTTTTAAGTTATTACACACGGAGGTTTTAGGTCCAATAATTAGCACCTCTGTTTTTTCAGAATTTAGCAGTAAGAAATTACTCGTCATCCAGTTTTTTTTTATCTCAACACAATCCGTTTTTCAAATTGGTATGTTTCGCCGGGCCACAAAGAAATATAGAGCTGAGTATTATCAGCATAACAGTGAAAGCTAACACCATGTTTCCTGATGATATCTCCCAAGGGTAACATGTAAAGTGTGAAAAGTAATGGCCCTAGTACTGAACCTTGAGATACTCCATACTGCACTGATCGATACGATACCTCTTCATTCACTGCCATGAATTGATGGCAGTCAGATAAGTACAATTTGAACCATGCCAATGCACTACCACTAATGCCAACATAATTTTCATGTCTGTTCAAGAGAATCTTGTGGTCAACAGTGTCGAACGCAGCACTAAGATCCAGTAGCACTAACAAAGAGATACAACTACGATCGGATGACAAGAGCAGATCATATGTAACTCTAATAAGAGCAGTCTCAGTACTATGATACAGTCTAAAACCTGACTAGAAATCCTCACAGATACCATTTTATTGTAGGAAGGAACATAATTGTGAGGATCCTACCTTTTCGAATATCTTTGACAGAAAAGGAAGGTTCGAGATTGGTCTGTAATTAATTAATTTGTTGGGGTCAAGTTGTGGATTTTTAATGAAAGGCTTAATAGCAGCCAGTTTGAAGGTTTTGGGGATATATCCCAAAGACAATCACGAATTAATAATATTCAGAAGAGGAACTATGACATCTGGAAGCAAGTCTTTTAGAAGCCTAGATGGAATAGGGTCTTACATACATGTTGTTGGTTTAGATGATTTAACAAGTTTATACAATTCTTCCTCTCCTATAGTAGAATGAGTGGAATTTTTCCCCAGGAGATCTATAGCGCACCATCTGATGTGATACTGTAACTGACGGCTACATGGTGACAATTTTATCTCTAATATTAATCTTGGAAGTAAACTAGTTCATAAAGTCATTACTGCTATGCTGAGGGGCAAAGTCAACGCCTGTTGGTCCTTAATTTTTCGTTAACTTAGCCACTGTATTGAATAAAGACCTAGGGTGTTTTCTTCTAAAAGAGTCGAAAAGTAATCAGATCTTAACGCTTTTCTATTGGACAGGGTACAGATTCACACCCGGCGGTACGAAAAACCTCTAGTTTTGTTTTCCTCCAGCTGTGCTCCATTTTCCGGGTGGCTCTCTTTAGGGCGCGAGTGTGCTCGTTATACCACGGGGTCGGACTGTTTTCCTTAATCTTCCTTAGGCGCAAAGGAGCGACCATATCTAGAGTGCTAGAAAAGAGAGGGTTAATAGTTTCTGTTTCATCATCATCATCAAGTTTTTCTGAGCTATAAACTTCAGATAAGTCAGGAAGACTACTTACAAAGCAGCCTTTTGTAGTAGAAGTGATGGTTCTACTATACTTGTAATAATGAGTTGAATTTACAGTTTTAGTTATCTGAGGTATACATGAGACTAGATAATGATGTGAGATAACGTCGGTTTGCTGCAGAATTTTTAATGACATTAACATCAATTCCATGTGACAGAATTAAGTCTAGAGTATGATTTCGACAATGAGTAGGTCCTGACACTTGTTGTCTAACCCCAATAGAGTTCAGAATATCTATAAAAGCTGATCCCAGTGCATCGTTTTCATTATCAACATGGATGTTAAAGTCACCCACTATTAAGACTTTATCTGTAACACTAACTCAGATAGAAAATCAGCAAATTCTTTAAGAAAGTCTGTATGGTGCCCTGGTGGCCTGTATACAGTAGCAAGTACAAACGTCACGGGGGATTTATCATTAACACTTGTTTCTCTGGATAATGTTATATGAAGCACCATTACTTCAAAAGAGTTATACTTGAAGCCTGTTCTCTGAGAAACACTGAAAATATTGCTATAAACTGTAGAAACACCTCCCCTTTTACCTTTTCAGACGTGGTTCATGTTTATAACAGTAATCTTGAGGGGTAGACTCATTTAAGATTATGTAATCATCTGGTTTAAGCCAGGTTTCTGTCAAACAGAGCACATCTACGTTATGATCAATGATCATTTCATTTACAAAAAAAAGCTTTTGTAGCTTTTGTTTTTGTATTTTCTAACTCAGGGAACAGACACAGTCTCTATAGCACGATATCTAGATGAAAGAGTCTCTATGTGCTGAGAATTAACTGATGTTGGTGACGTGAGGCACTAGCAGAAAGTCGGTTTAGCCAGTCTGTCTGCTTCCTGACCTGGGCCCCAGTTAGTAAAGTGCAAATTCTAAGACTATATGCCATATTTCTAGAGAGAAGAGCGGCACCACCCCTGGAGGGATGAAGACCATCTCTTTTCAGGTCTGCTCCAAAAACTCGTCCAATTTTCTATGAAACCTATGTTATTCTGCGGGCACCACTTAGACATCCAGCCATTTAGTGATAACAGTCTGCTATGTATCTAGTCACCATGATAAGCAGGGAGGGGAACAGAGCAAATTACAGTGTGTGACATCGTACTTGCAAGTTCACACACCTCTTCAACAATATTTTAAGTCATCTCCAACTTGCGAAGTCGAACATCATTAGTGCCGACGTGAATAACAATCTTACTGAATTTATGTTTAGCATTAGCCAACACTTTTAAATTTGCCAAGATGTCAGGCGCTCTGGCTCCCGGTAAACATTGGACTATGGACTATTGACCCGCTACTATGCTGTCATAAATGTTTCCCTGCATTTATCACATGTAAATCCCTCACTGTCAACAGAGATAGAAAAGCTGTACATGTAGCAGGTGGTGCATATTTCAATAATAGGAGAAGCCTTTACTCACCGTGATTGTAGAACGATTCCAACTCACCACTGTTGTTTGATGAACTTGTGAAGAGAAGGGCAGGTGGAGAAAACAACGGAGCGAGAGAAAAAAAGGAAAACGTCTCAGGTTACGTATGTAACCCCGGTTCCCCGAGGGAACGAGACGCTGCGTCGAAACGCTATGGGAACGCCTCCAGCGTGACCACGCTCTGAAACACGTGTGCAAACAGTCCAATGGAGAAGCGAGACGTCACAGGCGGGGTGACGTAGAGACCAGGAAGCTTAAAAGCACGTGCAGTGCATGCAGCCGGCAGCTTCTGGTAGAGAAGCAAGCGCTGCAGGGATGCCAGAAGTATGGCCCGAGACGCAGCGTCTTGTTCCCTCGGGGAACCGGGGTTACATACGTAACCTGAGACGTTCCCCTTCAGGAACTCGAGTTGCGTCGAAACGCTATGGGAACGAGATGCCCACGCCACCAGACTTCAAATCCCTAAACGTGCCTGCATCGTGGTCAAATCCCACACCACGCCTAGATAAGTGGTTCTCTGTAATGGAGACAGCACACTCTTCTTGGCGTTCAGTCTCAACCCCAGCTCTTTCAAATGCGGGGGGAGAGTGCAAGGCTGAACAGAAGAACCCGATACTGGTAAGCTTCGCCCGTGAAAGCAAACCTCAGGAACTTCCTGTGTTGAGGAAGGATGGAGACATGGAAGTATGCGTCTTTTAGATCTACTGTCACAAACCAGTCCTCGGACCTGATCTGTGACACTACTTGATTGAAAGTCAACATTTTGAACTTCAATCCATAGTAGACTCAGATCTAAAAATGGGACGCAGACCCCCATCCTTCTTCGGAACAACGAAGTACCGGCTGTAGAACCCGGACTCCCTGTCGTGAGGAGGGACCACCTCAATGGCCTCCTTCCTCAAGAGAGTTTCTACTTCTTGTTCCATTACCAGATCCTGCTCGGGGCTCACCACAGTGGAGACCCCCTTGAAAGGTGGTGGCGGAGCGCCAAATTGAGTGCGATAGCCTCGCTCTACAGTGCGCAGGACCCAAGCAGATACATTTGGCAGTAGTTTCCACGCTGCCAAATAATCTACTAAGGGAACCAGTCTCTCAAGACTGGCCTCTGGTATTGTTTAAGCTGCTAGAACTAGCTGCTGTAGAGACCCCCGCAGGGTTGGCGAGCTCCCCAGCTCCGCTACGTTTCCGGGCGGAAGACTGAGGTGTGGGCTCGCTGGAGACCGCTGCGCCCTGAAGCACCAGCAGGGTTGGCAGGCTAATCTCCCGAGGGCACAGAGGAGAGACGGGCACCGAAGAATGCGGTGGACCACGCCCTTCCCCAGTAGGGCCTGCCCTCAGAGGTCCTGGACCATAGGAGTCAGGACCATAGTCTCATAGGTCTGGGTGAAAGCGTTTCAGTACCTGAAACGCGGCCAGCATCTCCAGGCAACTGAAGTGCCAAACTGGATGGTGACCGCTCCACAGACCACGGGCGGGGTGGCCACTCATGACCACTCCCCAACCGGTGAGGGACGCATCCGTCGCTAGCATACGCGGCGACAAGGAGCTCCCAGCACCGGGCCCTGAGACAAGAACCAAGGTCTCCTCTACATGTCCAAGGCACGTAGGCATTGCCGCGTGACCTTGATCATGCAAAGCAGGTTTCCCCTCAGGGAGAACCCCCTTGGTCTTGAGACACCACTGCAGTGGTCTCATGAACAGCAGGCCAAAAGGTATCACGTTGGACACAGCTGCCATCAGACCCAGCAGTTATGAAACTGCTTCACAGTGAGTGCCTACTTTCACTCTCTTGACTGCCGCGAGGATGACTCGATCTGAGCAGGAAATAGACATGCCTGCGTCGTGGTCGATCCCACACCACGCCTAGATAAGTGGTTCTCTGTAATGGAGAAAGCACACTTTTCTCTGCGTTCAGTCACAACCCCAGTTCTTTCATATGGGCGAGGACGACATCTTGATGCCGCACCGCCCATGCTCAGAATGAGCTAATACTGACAAAATGTCAGTAAGGTTCAGTATGCAGATGCCCTGGCAGCCACCTTTTTTTTTTTATTATTTATTTTTGGCAGCATCCACACACTTAGCGAAAGTACAGGGTGAGAGTGTAGTAAATAAATTTATGAATGAACACAGCCCGCCCCCTCAAGGGCGGACTGTACATGCTCAGCTCCCGAACAAACCACACATAAATCGCTTGAATCCCCGTTCTAGAAACGAGCGATCTAATATGCAGTCAGCTCATATGTGGACAGCATCAATCTCCTCGGAGAAAGACAGCCGCAGCAGAGGGGGAAGAACCGCAGCGCGGGCTTCCGAGCCCCGAGAGAGAGCGCTAGATCTAAGGAGAAAGGCAGAGAAAGGGCGGACCCATCTCTAACCTGTTCACAGATCTATGCTGCGATCCCCACGGCCGCAGTCGCCGCTCTGCCTCGGCAAAAGCGGAACCCGTGCCGCGGGGAAGTTCACGAGGGCTCCCTCCTCGAAGAGAGCCCTCCGGGAACGAAGCGTGCGCAGCGAGTGTGCGGGCAGTCAGCCCCCTCGGGAGCTGACACAGCCTGCTTCGCCGCGAGCTCTCATTCAAAGGGGGAAGTACCGCAGCGTGGGCTTCCGAACCCAGAAAGAGAGCACTAGATCTAGAGAGAAAGGTAGAGATAGGGCGGACCCGTCTCTAACCCGTCCGTAGATCTATATGTGATCCCCGCGGCCGCAGTCGCCGCTCTGCCTCGGCAAAAGCGGGACCCGAGCCGCGGGGAATTTCACAAGGGCTCCCTCTTTGAAGAGAGTCCTCCGGGAGCAAAGCGTGCGCAGCGAGAGTGCGGGCAGTCAGCCCCCTCGGGAGCTGACACAGCCTGCTTCGCCGCAAGCTCTCATTCAAAGGGGGAAGTACCGCAGCGCGGGCTTCCGAACCTAGAAAGAGAGCGCTAGATCTAGGGAGAAAGGCAGAGATAGGGCGGACCCGTCTCTAACCCGTCCGTAGATCTATATGCGATCCCCACGATCACGCCCGCCGCCCTGCCTCAGCAGAAGCGGAAGCTGAGCCGCGGGGAACGCAAACGCGGGCAGTCAGCTCCCTCGAGAACTGACTCCCATGCTTCGCTCCCAAACAGACAACAAATAGGCTGTGTGTATCGCCACCCAACATAGCGCAGGCAGAGAGGAACACACAGTCTAAATGCCGCTGCTTATATACGTAAGAATGCTTTGTAGGACATAGTGACACTCTCAAATAAAAGCTGTGCGAACTAGCACAAAAAACAGAGTGACACACACACACAGAGCGCTTGCTGAAAGACAGAAGCTGCCGGCTGCATGCACTGCACGTGCTTTTAAGCTTCCTGGTCTCTACGTCACCCCGCCTGTGACGTCTCGCTTCTCCATTGGACTGTTTGCACACGTGTTTCAGAGCGTGGTCACGCTGGAGGCGTTCCCATAGCGTTTTGACGCAGCTCGAGTTCCTGAAGGGGAACGGTAGTAGACGCGAATAGAAACGAGAAAGGAAATGCGAATGGCAGGATAACTGGCTAACGCACAGCACGGCATTGCACTCACAGTTATTGAATAAAAGCGTACGATCAGCGAGAGTGAGAGAAAAAAGGAAAACAGTAGTAGGCGCGAATAAAAACACGAATAGAAACGCGAATGGCAGGCTAACGGCAAACAGAATGCTAACGCACAGCACGGCGTTGCACTCACGGTTATAGAGTAAAAGCAAACAATCAGATCAGTCAGATTAGTTTGATGGATAATGTCAGAAATCTGGTGGGAATAAAGCTGTATTATCACTTTAAACAACCGAAATAATGGTTACTATATAACCATTATTAGTAAAATAATAGTTATATAGTAAATATTAATATAATTTAGGGTGTTTTAAACAAATGAATCTTGTTAAAAGTTACATGTGGTGGCTGTGCTGGAACATTTCCTGAGAATCAACCGGGTGAGTGAACAGCAAAATAAAAGCAACTTCACGAGATTAAAAATATACACAACAGAGACAATTAAATTAAGCGCTTTTATTTCCAACATGCGCTCATTCATGGCAGTATTATTTAATTCAGTCAAAGTTAAGCCTTTATTGGGACCGGACTTGACGGATTATTTTAGCCAACTCTGACTTCACGAAAAAAATGATGAGCATATAGACAACACAGAGAGAATTAAATTCAGCTTTTTCATTTTCCAACATGTGCACATTCATGGCTATATATTATTTAATTCAGACAAATTTACGTGTTTATTAGGACAGATTATCTTACCTGACTCGTGAGTTCTATTTCTTAGATCCAAAGCTGCATAACTAGCTACATATCAAGGATTTATGTAACACATCTAATATGTGCATTAATGGCTGATATGTTAAATAAAGTTTACTAATTACAGCTAAGCAAGTGCTTTACCTATGCATGCCTTTGTTGTTGTCTCATCTCCCCTCAGATTTGCTGAAATGGCGATCCTGCAGGTAATTCTCAAAACACCCACAAGATGGCGGTACTTATCGGTGAATCCGACATTACAAAACCGATACCCGATTATGGTAAAATGCTTAAATATTGGAAACAATATAGATAAATCTATATATCGGTCGATCTCTGCTCAACTCAAGTTATGTTTACACATTCTCAAAGTCTAACAAACATGTGAAAAACATAATAATAATAAAAAATATAATAATTAATAATAATAATAATAATAATAATAATAATAATTTTTTTAGCCACATCGCCCAGCCCTATTTACCATTATGACACTATTCTAAACATCTTCTTTATGGTTGATTATACTGATTTTCATTACTAATGCTAATATCTAACATGTCGGTACATACACACACACACACACCAACTGTTATAAAAGGATATCATCCACATGAACCATACATCACGGATAATAACGACTCTCAAACACATATACACAAAAACTAAAACACCTGAGATTGGGTAAACTCACAGTGAACTCCCCCGTTACTGCATCAAAGCCTACATGGATGGTGTGCTCGAAATCAGAGGGCAGGGATATCTCTGGACGTTCTTTCTCTTTCTTTTTATTGGCTGTTGAATAGATGAACAAAGAGATTTTTAACACGTTTAGATCAGCTTATCAGAACAGTATTTAGATTGAATGGTACAATGCAGCCCTTTGGCATCTTTGCTGGTTTGCTTAGACCAGCGTAGATTAAGCTAGTTAAAGGAACAGCATAGCCCCCAAAAAAAAATAAAAAAATAAATAAATAAATAAATCTCACCCTTAAAACCCATGTTTTTCTTTAATTCATATACACAAAAAAAAGAAAATAAAAATCTGATTTCTTCTATGAAATAATAATGAATGGGGACTAAGGCTGTTAAGTTCTACAAATGACAAACATTGAAAGCTTTACTATACTGTATATTCCAAGTCTTCTGAACACATTTTACCATATTTAAAAACATTCAACATATTTCCTCTAAAGTGAGCATAGAAAATGTTAAAGGGGTTATCGGATGCCCATTTTCCACAAGTTGATACGATTCTTCAGTGTCTTAATGAAAAGTCTATAATATATTTAAAAATTCTCAATGGTTGTGTAAAACAACACCCTATTTACCTTGCCAAAATCAGCTCTGCAAAAATGATCCCATTCTGGTCGAGGCTGTTTTAAATGCAAATGAGCTCTGCTCGCCCCACCCCTCTCTTCTCTCTGTGGATTGACGAGCCTGTTTACTTTAGCATTTAGCCTCTAAACTTGCTAACTAGCACATTATTAGGAAAGGCGACTGCAAAGATTCATAAAAAAACCCCTATACTAATTTCTGCTGTAAGTGAAGCTGGATCACAAATGATTCGCGGGAACATAGACAGATATATGTAGATCAGGAGGCGCATTCCCTTCACAAACAAACGTAATCCACTGCATCTTCAGCAACTCAGATGTCGGGAGTAAATGACGACCACTACGTTCATGATTACATCCAGCAACACAACACTTCAAGCATGTAAAAGTGAACTTAGCATCCAATGACCCCTTTAAAGTGTACAGATTCTGTGTAGGGCACCTGGGTGCACATACTTTTGTCTCCCCCGGGAAAGATGGACCTGAGACGGGCTTTCTTGTTCTTCTCCTCTGGTGCCATTGGAAGTGGTTTTGAACTGTGTACTGAGGAAGGGTCACGGGAACTACTGTTCATTCTTAAAGGGGGGGCAGGCGGCTTATCTTCAATATCAACACTATCGGACATCTTTATTTGCACTGACTATAGCCTGCAAAGAGAGAAAAAGAGAGATTTTGTGTAGTCTAGCATTCAGATATGATCTATGAAAAACAATATAAATTTTTGGTAAACATTTCACAGTAAGGTTCTACACATTAGTCAATGCTTTAGGTATCATGAACTAATAAAGAACAACAATTTTTACAGCATGTACTGTTCTTGATATATATATAAAATGTGCAGAGCACAACCTACAAACAAACAAATGCAGTGCTTTCAACATGATCTTCCCTTTCCAGTATATCCGGAATGCACCCGCAAACAAAATCACATTGTTCTTCTTGAATCATTATTTGATTGGACTACCTAGGGTTAAGATATATGTACTTAAAATTCTACTCAAAAATATTTATTTGAAACTCCTTGGTTCTTGTTATATCTATGCATGGCCAAAATGTATTCTGTTTTTTTTTTTTTTTTTTAAATGTAAAAAAAAAAAAACACAAAACAACCAGTTTACTAGTGCTGGGCAGGCCACTTTAAAACTGTAATTATCCTAGCTACTCATAATTTAAAGTACTTCAAGTACACATAAGGTGCCCTTTTAAAAAAAAATAAAAAATTACCTCAAGGGGCAAAATGTTTAATGTGTACAAATAATTGTATATAATTAAAGCAATGCTTATGCATTTTATTTGTTCTGAAATTTGTATGAAAAAAAAATTTACAAATGCATGCAACCAGGATACTTCTCTCTCTAATCTCCATTACATTAAGACGCTGAGAAACACAATTTCTCAGATACTCAGAAGAACAAAAAAGCAAAATCCCTGTTATAAACTTAGCTATTTTTATTTACTTTTTTAAAAATTATCATTTTGCATTTAAAAACTACATATAAATATTATATTTCTCTGCAAAAAAATCTATTGTAAAAATTGTATTATAGCATCTGGGTGATCACAACAAGGACCTGTCAATGCTTCCTAATGAATCAAACTGTAACATCAAAAGAAAAGGCCCAAATAGATGTCCCTCGAGGCTTCGAGAAGTTTTACTGCCCTTTACTATGTTTACTACTACTGATGTTAGCAAGGAGAATGACAGGACATTCCTTGGACATCAAATATATTCCACACATGAGAAACACCATATGCCACAAGAGAGATCGGCCATAGCTCAATTAGGACATTAAAGTGATTTTATAAGCATGCCTTAGAAAAACATTACTGGTGTGCATCTTGACACATAACAAGGGCACTGACATATTTAAAGATCAAGCAGTACAAGTTTCTTTCAGTTGAAACAGCTCAGACTTACATTTTAGTCTGGGACTAGGCTCAAGCCTTGTCTGTGAAACCGGGGGTTAATGTTGATATATATCATGTTCTCATAACTTGAATTATATTAAGGCTATTATAGAGCCTGCCAGCCCACTCTGATTATGCCAATAAGTTTTCTGTGTCCCAAGACAAAGAAACTTTATTCCACTTGCAATAACTTTAGGATAGATTGGTCCACCTTCAAGTTGTGACCTCTATGGAATTAAGTTTGTGATTGAATGAAAGTAAAGTAAGTAACTTTATGAAAACGTGTATAAGTTATGAAAATATAAAGTGAATAAAATGTCTCTGAAACTAATAGGTAGACTTATTTTTGCGTCTTATTAAATATGCAATTGTAGGAGTTTCCCTTTCATGCACAAAAATTAATGGGAGGAGAGTATTAACCCTTAACAGGTCTTAAACCACTATTTGCATATATTAAACTTCTTTTTTACCCATAAGCAAAGAACAATGAAGAACTTTGCTGTGAGTATATTTAGGACTTTTTACATGACAGCATTTTTTTTTTTTTTTATATTATATTCCACACTGTACTGGTTCGGCTAATCCATGTTCAGCACGCAACCCTTGATGGAGCGGCCAAATATCACTTTCGTCATCATTTCCCCTTAGGTCCGGAAAGCAGTTTTTCCTTTGAGGCTTGTGTACATGTAAAAGGTCAGTTAAATAAGAAGGTGCCAGATCACATAAAACTTTATATATTAAAATAAGTAGTTTAAAATCAAACCTGTCGTGAATTGGAAGCCAATGTAAATTGGCTAAAATAAGTGTTATATGCTGGTGTTTACGAACACCCATCAGTAATCTAGCAGCAGCACTCTGCACTATGATTGGCTCACACCCGCATACAGAGAATTACGGTAATCCAGTCTTACAGAAATAAAGGCATGGATGAGTTTTACCTTAGGAAGTAATCATAAATGAAAAAAACAAGACTTGACCACCAAGTTAATCTGTTTATCAAATTTCATCAAACTGAACCCCGAAATTCTTAACTGTTGATTTACAGAAAGGAGCCAAGTTCCCAAAATCAGAGAGGACTTAAGGCTCCGAACCAAATTACCTCAGTCTTACTATCATTTAAATGTAAAACATTTGCTGACATCTATTGTTTAACTTCATTAACCCTTTCACTGGTGAGTTTAAAATATTTAAAAATAATATGTTATTGCTGTATTTTACAAACTCTAAATGTATTGTTTTACTAGTACTTATGTGTATTTAAATGTCTGAAACCTAAAATAAACATTAATTGGTTGAAAACACTGCATAATTGTGATTATATGACAAGCGCAGCACGCGTCTCTCTCTGGCTCAGTGCCAGCCAACACGCAAAAAAACAGTTCAAATTTGGCAGCTGCATGACGTGACCGAACGTTCTAAATCCCATATGTGGGACCGTACTCCCAGGGGCACAGAAATTAGAATCCCATATGTGGAACCCTTTATGTATGGGTTAAGACAATTTAGAAGAGATGTAATTTTTCATATGTCCTGTTTCCGTAAAGGTAGATACACCTGAGTATCGTCCGCAAAACAATGAAAAGAGACTCCATGCCTTCAAAAAACAGAACCTAAAGGCAACATATACAGTAAGAACAAAATTGGACCAAGAATTGAACCTTGGGGAACACCACAATTCAATGGAGCAGATTTAGAAAATGATTGACTGATATTAACTGAAAAGGTCCTATTAGAAAGAAATGATCTGAACCATTCAAGAGTCATGCCTCGGATACCCACAGTCTTTTCTTTATCTAATAAAACTAAAATCACAGAATCACCTGAACCAACTGAAATTAAAATATCATTTAATACTTTCAATCTCTGTGCTGTGGTTTGTTTCGGTGAACTTAGGGGAACTTACCTTTAACCAATTAATAATCTTTTACCATTAAAATCACGGTCATTTTAAAGCACTTTACAGCCTCAAGTCTTTTTGGGTATGATGTAACAGACCTTGTACAACTGCATTTGGCAATTATCTGCCATTCTTCTCCTCACCTCTTTAGCCCTGTCAGGTTGGATGAGGGCTGACAGACATTTTCAGGTTTCTCCAGAAATGTTTGTCTGGGTTCAAGCCCAGGCTCTGACTGGGCCACTCAAGGACATTCACATAGTTGTCCATTAGCCACTCTTGAACTGTCTTAGCTGTATGCTTAGGGTAATTGTCCCGTTGGAGGGTGAACCTTCTGCCCAGTCTATATATGCGCTGCATATATATGTTTTGCTGTGTTGAGCATACTGAGTCCCCAAGATGCTGAGACTACAAAACAGCCCCACAGCATAAGGCTGCTACTACCACACTTTGCTGATGGGATGTTACTGTGCAGGTGATATGTAGCCTGGTTGGCTTCCTCTATATATGATGCTTAAAACTGAAGTTCATCAGAGCACTTACACTATGAGTCTTTTTTTTTTCTTTGCAAATTTCAAGTGGGTTTTCATGTGTCTTCACTGGGGTTGCAAAAAAGTGGAACATTTCCAATAAATTTTGGAAACAATCCAGAAATTTTGGAAACTTTCCAGGATTTTTTAGAATCTTCAAGGGATTTTTAGAAATTCTCCGGAAATTCACTGGAAATTTTCCACCACTTTGCAACCCTAGTCTTCACTAAGGAGAAGATTGAATCTAGCAGACAAACAAAATCACACAGACAAAAAGCTTAGATCGGTGGAGTCCTTCTGCAAATTTATTTTAAGATGCCTTATTACTTGTGTTACTTATTTAAATTGTATAAATGTATGTAATAATCTGAATAAATAAATACTTAAACCCCCGGTTTCTTGAATTATGTCAGTGCCCTTGTTTTGTCTCAAGATGCACACCAGTAATGTTTGTTCTAAGGCATGTTTATAAAAATTACTTTAAAATCCTAATTGAACTATGGCCTAGTCCTCGCTTAAACTAAGCTCTGTCTGTAAAAACTGGGCCAAATTGTTTCAGGCCTCCATGTGAATATTGCACAAGGTTTTGTGTCTATTAACTTTAACAGTCATTTAATTGACCCTAGACTGAAGGATGTATACACAAATAAGTTTACGTTTTGACACCCGTATTTAAGACAGCTCTTAGCATACTCAGCATACTGACACTGTTCTTCTAAATGATGGAAGCCCTTCAAGAAAGGAACAGAATGCTGAAGATGAAACCAGAATTGTGAGTTTATTGCAGTACAAATGTAAAACACACTGGGCAGCCAAACAATATCTGCTGTGCTGATGTTCACTCCTGAAATTGACTAATTATTAATTTAAGATATCAAACTGCAAAAAGATAAATGGTTAGTTGACCAAAAAATGAAAAATTGTCATCATTTTTCACTCTGTCAATCCAAACCTGCAAGACTTTCATTCATTTTCAAAACACCAATAAAGACATTTTAAATGAAACCTGAGAGATTTATGTCCTTCCATCAACAGTCTACACAACTACCACTCTGATGCTTCAAGAAGTTCATAAAGTGATCATAAAACTAGTCCATATGAATTGAGTGGTTTAGTCCAAATTTTCTGAAGAGACTCAATCCCTTTATACAATGAACTGCAAGTGGATGCAAAGCTGCGAGTGACTTGGAAAAATGTTCTCATATCAAGCTGAAAAACATACCTTAAATAAGGTATATTTGGACATTTCTTTCACTACCTATTGTCTGCATGAAAATATTGCCAGATGGGTTGTATACAAAAGACTAATATAAATAAGACCAAAGACCAAAAAGACCAAGAGCCTACATTGAGTGTTATTTTTGTCATTGATCTGCAGGCACTTACAAGAAGAACACCTTGTTTCAAAAGAGACCACACAGTCATACCTGCTCGCTGATGGGACAAAGAGGAACAGCATTTATGGATGCTACACAACTGTCGACAAGTATCTTGCTGCAATCTTGTTTAAATCTACCTGTCATATTTGTTCATGTCTAGGTAAATTAACTATTTTATGTTTCTGTGCAACACTAAATGAATGTGGCTAACAAACTGACCTCTACACATCTGGTACATGCTTTAAAGTTGCCACTTTGCCCATTTGTTAAATAAACACTGGAATTTATACATCTGTCTGAAGACTTGATTTTATGTCTGATCTTTATGTCTGGATGTAACACCATACAATAGATTTATTATTATTTATTTATTCTTTTTTTTTTTTTTTTTGAAACTGCACTGAAAGAGAGTATTTTATTATTTTAGTATAAACAACACCGGGGGTGTTAAATACCCCATACAGGGTTCCCACTCTTTTTTGGTGATCATTTTCCAGGACTTTTCCAAGATATTTCCAGGACATTTTTATTTTGATGATGGTGGGAATGAAAAACAAGGAGAACTCCCTAAAGAAACATACAGTTTATCGCCATGACCTAACTATAAAAAAAGCTCTTTAATATGAGCTCTTATACATAACAGCAAATTACTTTCAGAATCAATTTCAGTCCCATAGCAAAATAAACTATACTGGAAGTATTACATTGTTTCATTTACCTATTTGAAAAAAAAAAATAAATAAATAAATTAAATCAGTTCATTATTTATGCTAACAATAATATTAAAGAAAATATTTTAAAATATTGGCATGTGTCTTTCAAATATTTACAATTGAGTGTTGCTTTTTAAAGGGTCAGGTGAAAAATAAGTGGTTTCTAACTAACTTAAACACCTCTGATTGGCCATTGCACATCACAGTTCATAGAAAGTGATTAAATATTCACAGAAGTGTTTGAAAGCAGCTGCCGGTATTGTTACGCTTTTTCTGTAAATTTCTGTATCGACGTAGTACAGAAGTACTACAGTGTTTCCCCTACCATATTAACCCCCCCATAGCATTATATTTTCTATAATATATATATATATATATATATATATATATTTATATTTATATATTATAAAAAAAATAAAATAAAAAGGTTTAATTTTCATTTGATTAAAAAAAATGTTTAATGGCTTAATTTGATTATCAGAAAAATTAAAACAAACAAGAATTTCTGGGGAAAAAAAGAAAAAGATTGTAGGGCCCTATTGTTTAAGATGTTGAAGTTGAGAATTTTGGGACTTCTTTTTTCACTGAAATAAATGTTTTCGTTATTACACAGAGAGTACAGTACAGAATAAAAAGTCCTGTTGGGTACCGGGGTACCGGCACCATTGGAGCCAATGAGTGATCCTCTACTGCCATCTTGTGGTTATAAGGGTTATGTGGTTATAATTTCATGTCATTTTCATCTTAAAAAGTCCTTGTTTTCCCAGTGAATTTTTATGAATGAAAAGTGAATCTTTTAAGTGAATTTTACTCCACAACTGAGTTGAAAAATAATAAAGGCTTTAAAATATTACATATTAAATATTACCGCACTCGTGGCGAAGCGGGCTGCGTCAGTTCTCGAGTACAGTACAGAATAAAAACCACAGCCCGCCCCCCGCCCGTTCATTCTTGAATGTTTAGCTCTTCTCCCATTGTCATTTAATTCTGAGGAATTAAATTTATTTACTGCACTCTCACCCCGTACTTTCACCAAGTGTGTGGATGTTGCTGTGGCTCATCTGTGACTCCAGGGCATCTGCATACTGAAACTTATTGACATTTTTGTCGGTATTAGCTCATTCTGAGCAGTGGCGGCTCGGCATTGAGAGGTCACCCTCGTCCATATGAAAGGACTGGGGTTGTGACTGAACACCGAGAAAAGTGTGCTTTCTCCATTACAGAGAACCACTTATCTAGGCGTGGTGTGGGATCGACCACGATGCAGGCATGTCTTTCTCCTGCTCGGATCGAGTCATCATCGTGGCAGTCAAGAAAGTGAAAGTAGGCCGGTCACTCACCGTGAAGCAGTTTCAACAACTGCTCGGTCTGATGGCAGCTGCATCCAACGTGATTCCTTTTGGCCTGCTGTACATGAGACCCCTACAGTGGTGGCTCAAGACCAAGGGGTTCTCCCTGAGGGGAAACCTGCTTTGCATGATCAAGGTCACGCGGCGACGCCTACGTGCCTTGGACATGTAGAGGAGACCTTGGTTCTTGTCTGGGCCTCGGTGTTGGGAGCTCCTTGTCGCCATGTAATGCTAGCGACGGACGAGTCCCTCACCGGTTGGGGAGTGGTCATGAGTGGCCACCCCGCCCACAGTCTGTGGAGTGGTCACCATCCATCTTGGCACATCAGCTGCCTGAAGATGCTGGCCGTGTTTCAGGTACTGAAACACTTTCACCCGGACCTATGAGACATTACGTATAAGGAGAATCCTGACTCCTATGGTCCAGGACTTCTGAGGGCAGGCCCTTCTGGGGCAGAGTGGGGTCCACCGCATTCCACGGTGCCCTCGGACGATCAGCCTGCCAACCCTGCCGGTGTTCCAGGGTGCAGCGGTCTCCAGCGAGCCCACACCTCAGTCTCTTCCACCCAGAAACGTAGCAGAGCTGGGGAGCTCGCCACCCCTGCGGGGGTCTCTAGAGCAGCTAGTTCGGCCGTCTCCTGCCGGTCATCCGTTACAGGACACCGAACTAGCAGCTTAAACAACACCAGAGGCCAGTCTCGAGAGACTGGTTCCCTTAGTACATTATTTGGCAGCGTGGAAACTACTGCCAAATGTATCTGCTTGGGTCCTGTGCACTGCAGCGCGAGGTTGTCGCCAATTCGGCGCTCTGCCACCACCTTTCAAAGGGGTCTTTCCCACTTTGGTGGGCCCCGAGCAGGATATGGTAATGAAACAGGAAGTAAACACTCTCTTTAGGAAGGAGGCCATCGAGGTGGTCCCTCCTCACATCAGGGAGTCCGGGTTCTACAGCCGGTACTTCATTGTTCCGAAGAAGGATGGGGAGAGGTTGCGTTAAGATCTAAGAACACATATCTCCACATGTCCATCCTTTATCACAGGAAGTTTCTGAGGTTCGCTTTGGGGGCGAAACGTACCAGTTCGGGTTCTTCCGTTCCGTCCATAACTGCTGGGTCTGATGGCAGCTGCGTCCAACATGATCCTTATGGTCTGCTGTACATGAGACCCCTACAGTGGTGCCTCAGGACCAAGTGGTTCTCCCCAAGGGGAAACCCGTTTCTCAACATCAAGGCACGCGGTGATGCCTACGTGCCTTGGACATGTAGAGGAAGCCTGTAGAGGACATGTAGAGGAAGCCACCGGGCCCTGAGACAGGAACCAAGCTCCTTGTCGCCGTGTAACGCTAGCGACGGATGAGTCTCTCACCGGTTGGGGAGCGGTCATGAGTGGCCACCCTGCCCGTGGTCTGTGGAGTGGTTGCCATCTCACGTGGCACATCAAGTGCCTAGAGATGCTGGCCGTGTTTCGGGGAAACACTTTCTCCCGGACCTAAGAGACTGCCATGTGTTGGTGCGCACCGACAACATAGTGGTTGTCTACTACATCAAACACCAAGGAGGTTTACATTCGCGCCCCTTGTACAAGCTGGCGCACCAGATCCTTGTGTGGTCCTGGGACAAACTCCTCTCGCTTAGAGCAGTTCATGTTCCTAGACATCTCAATATGGGGAGCAGACAACACCAGAGGCCAGTCTCGAGAGATTGGTTCCCTTAGTAGATTATGTAGCAGCGTGGAATCTACTGCCAAATGTATCTGCTTGGGTCCTGCGCACTGTAGAGCGAGGTTATCGTATTCAGCTCGGCGCTCCGCCGCCACCTTTCAATGGGATTTTTTCCACTCTTGTTGGTCCATAGCAGAGTCTGGTAACGGAACAGGAAGTAGCTACTCTCTTGAGGAAGGAGTCCATCGAGGTGGTCCCTCCTCACGTCAGGGAGTCCGGGTTCTACAGTCGGTACTTCATAGTTCTGTAGAAGCATGGGGGTGTGGCCTCTGAGGGGGCACACTTCATAGCTTCTGGTCTCTCAACAGAGGTTGTTGAGACCATCCTCCTTCCAGAGCTCCCTATACGAGGAAACTGTACGCCCTGAACGGAGACTCTTCACTTCATGGTGCGGATAACGCCAGCAGGCCCCAGTTAACCCTCTAAGCGCCAAAGTCATACTCATTAAAACAGACTGTAGTTTCTAATATGGTGTAATAGCTCATTTGTATTCCCTACCACTAGATGGCAGACATGTAGTACTTTGATTCTAGACCAAAATTACGTCATGTTGCTATTCAACATGTTTGAGGAAATAGCAAAGCAAGTGAGCTATCGTATCTCTGATGCGGAAGCAGTTCAGTTCATAGCATGTGAGTGAATTGTGAGATTTGTGAGAGAAAATCGCCAAATGAAAAGTAAAAAGTTGTACTGTAAGGATGTGTTGCACGTTATTTGCCGATTCTGACTCTGAAGGGGAATATTTGCCTTTTAGAAATGACGATCGGTCGTCTAATAATCGCGCATCTCCCGGCACATCTTTGCAGTGCAATGGTGCTGCAGTCAAGGTGAGAGTGTTCATGAAGCACAAAAAAAGCATTCATTTCGACCCTTTGCCCAACGGGGAAGGGGGTGGCAGGGGTGAACGTGGGGCTGGAAGTAGCACTAGCTCTCTGGATTCAGCAGCGCTAGATCCAGTGCCCCACAGAGGTGGGAGTGGCCGCGCTGTGCGTGCGAGAGCCGGGAGACGTGGTAGAGGCAGCGGGGTGATCTGGATCATGCGTTTTACTACTGTATATTATAGTAATATAGTAATAATGTAGTACTTTCTCCTGTTTTATTGTTGGTTTCCTCTTTTCTGATCACTTAGAATGAGGATAAAAAGACAAAAAACAGACAAAAAAAAGGACAAAAAAAAAACCCACATGCAAAAAAGTTCAAATGGTTTCCTCTTTTCTGATTATTTGGAAAGAGGATAAAAAA